>CAJHUC010001740.1:0-72575 GCA_905146915.1 Ostreobium quekettii
ATCGCGGAACCGCACCTGTGCCAAAAGGTGGCCTTGTGGTCCCAGAGAGACCCCCATTCTTGTTGCCTTGGCGGTTCCGCGATCACGGAACCGCAACTGTTCCAAAAGGTGGCCTTGTGGTCTCGTAGAGAACCCCATTCTTGTTGCATTGACGGTTCCGCGATCGTGGAACCGCAACTGTTCCAAAAGGGGGCCATACGTGTTCGGAGGAATCGCCTTTCTTGGTGCACTGACGTTTCCTCCACCGCGGAACCGTCGCTGTGCCAAGAGGGGGGAAGTGTACCTGAACATGAATATATTTTTGCTGGGAGGGTTTGCTCCCTTTTGTGCCATAGCTGCGTCAGCTGCACCTCGGCCAGATTTCGGTGTGGACCTCTAAACTCCGAACTGAGCAATTTCTTGCCGTCCTAAGTGTGACATCATGGACTGCAATGATAGGTGCTACCATGCATTCCTCTTCCGGATGGAGGGTGGCCACCCTGTGGTGTACGGTAGAGAACACGACTTGCCCGGCCAGGCCTGGGTGGGGCGGCCAGAGGGCGGCGGGTGGCCAGTGTTCCTTGAGGATGCTGTGATACCCTCCTTCGATAGCCTATCTCTGGAGCCAAGGACGCCGCTCCAACAATTCGCTGGGATACGAGAGAGGGCACTGAAGTTCGTCGGCAAGCTCAGAAGCCTACTTGCCTCCACAGCTGGTTTGTCCGGCGAGGAGGGCCCTGCCACCGTCCTAAGGGCGCGTTACGTCCACGCCATATGGTGGTGGGAAACCTTTATTGAGGACCACAGGTCCACCTTTCCGGAAGGGGACGTCGACGACCGAGTGGGAGGATCCCTCAGGGTGGCAGAGTGTGGCCGCGGGGACGAGGACGACCTTCTGCCCGTGCCTAGCTAGGGGCCCACCACTGAGCTTGGGCCCGTAGTGGAAAGGTGTGATGGTTTTGGTGCACAACATACCACCTCTGCCACATTGTTTCATATCCTTAAAAAAATCATTGGGCCCGTCAGCTCATCTGTTGTGCACACACACCCTGCCTTTGTATAAATGACCTTCAACACACTGCCTGCGTGGCATCTCTGCCCCGGGGGCTGTCATTGCATGGTCTTGGTCTTTACTGCATGTTGTATGTTTCTTCCCATTTGCCCCTTTGGTGACATCCAACCTTTGATATCAGTGTTGTGGTTTGATTGCCAATGTGGCATCTGGTTACTGACTAGTTCTACCCGCCCATTGTACAGGGACGTGGGCCCCATCCCAGGGGAGCGTGCAATATTCTTTGGTCACTCACACAGGGCCCCAAGACCTGCCAACGTGAGACCGTTCCGACCGGAACACGACGTTGCCCCCGGGGTGACTGTCACCATTCGGATGGCAGACGAAGATGCCGATGCCTGGGCCCGTGTGTTTGACATCGCCAGAGTCACCAGGGTATTCGACCCCAATGAAGAAAACGGATATGACGTGCGCCACTTTGAAGTGCAGTATTACGCTTGTGAAGGCGTTGTGGAGAACTGCGACCCTGACAACCCTTCCTTCATCAGTGAAGAAGTCCAACTAAACAACCCGCGGTTCCTTACGGGCCAAAAGGAGGTCATCCCTTGGACGGCAGTGGTGAATGAGCAGTGGGTGGGAGGAGATGGCCACTTATGGCCATGTTGGCGGGAGTGTCTAAGGCGAGAGCTTCCCCGCCTTCATTCCACAGATCCTGGCGGGGATTAACCATCCTTCAAAGATGTTGTACAAATTGTTGTATACAAATGCTTCTTGGGTGGTACCAAACTTGTAATATCCTTGGGCTAAAGTTGCCGTGTGTGTTTTATCTCCTCTTCCCACTTTGTGATGCATACAAGTTCTCGCTTGGCCGACACCAAGCCTTGGGGAGCAGTCGCGGGGGCAGGTTCACATCCAGTGGCGGGCACCAGGCCGTAACCAACGTTTAGCCAGTTGATGCGGTTCCGCCATGGCGGAACCGCAAGTAGGCTGCCAGAGCCGCCAGTGACTTGGTTGCCAACATTACAATGTACTACCGCCTTCGTTCGTCAGGTTTGATACTTCAGCCATTTTATGTCAAAGAGTTGTAACATAACCGCACCTGTAGGAAACTTTAACGGCAGACAATCACAAATGCGATGGAAGTGTTATGTCTCACGCTGCCACCTTCAACACCGTCACTTGTGGTTCTGCCGTGAAACTGCAAGCTTAGGCACCAAAAATGCCGAGATCTATATAATAATTATGGTGGCGGGTGACGCCAGCACCAGCCCAAATACAGCGAAATTAATAACATGACATTGAAACAATATTCCACGATAGTGGGATCGACGTTGTGCAAATATGCTACCTAATAAGTTTGTAGCGTGGCGCAATGGGACATTTTGAACGGAAGGGAGTTGACTGTTAAGAATGGGTCAAGTACAGGGAGGTCCCATTGGCTGCGAACTGTCACCAAGCATAGATATCCGACCGGTGGGATCGGTGTAGCCCAAGGGATTGGCCTATGCATGCACATGAGATGAGATCCACATGAGATTCTGTGCACAAGGTATGCCCACAATAAGTCAGCAGTCTGGTGCGATGTTGCACACGAGGACTTAGAGAAGGCACTATTTTGATTTTGGTATGCCTGACGTCAAATTGACGCTAAGCTCCCCACCCCCACCCCCACCCTCGCTATGTTGTAAAGCCATCTTACCCCACCCCCTTAGCGTCAGTCCTCAGTTCGATGCCAGGATGATTCGGCAACATTACCTAACGATGCCGTACAACTTCAAAATAATTTAAGGGGAAAAGCGGCCAAAATTATAGTGATTGCAGTGATTTGAAAAATGAGATGCCGACAGCTAAGATAGGCGATGGGAGCAGCCCAAAAGCCTGCAAATTGATCCATTCTAAGGATTACCATGTGTTCGGGGCACCAATAAATGGAGCCAGTCTATTTGAATAGATGGCTGCCATGCCACATGAAATACTACGCGAATACTATCAAGCTGGTGCCCCGTGAGGCCCAGGATTCCAGGCCAGTTTGGCCTCGGTCGACAATTTGCAAACAGACCAGAGGGGTACTCCTCAAGCAGCCTACCATGAGGCCACAGGGAGCCCACAGGGGCCGTCAGGGCCCGGATGTACGCCGACAGGCAGACAACTGTCACGTAAACCCGCCCAGCTATTCACCCACTGCGCGTGAAGCACCCAGGAAGCACCATGGCCTGTAAGGCCTGCACCCGACGCCAGCCACCCGCATGCCCAGCGACTGGCCGAGATGCCGCGCGAGTGCCAAGTGACCGACCCGAATGGATCAGGGGCACCTGCCGATGGGCCCCGCGTTGAAAGATCGGAGCAATGCCCGTTGATCGGGCAGTTCAGCCCATGGGAACCCATGGGACTCCGTGGAGGGGGTCGCAGCCGCATCGCGGCGAGGACAATCCCAAGGGGATTGCTCGGAGGTGGCCGGGGGGATCCGGAGGTAAGGGACAGATTTCCCTTTCTGCCCGGGCAGCACACTTACGGAGGGGTGCTCGAGAGAGAGCACCCCCCGAAGATGGATGCGGGAGCTGATGCCGAGGGCGGTCCGGAGCCGTTTCCGGAACGGGGGGGATCTTTCCAGAAAAAGCAAACCGGCCATTCCACGGAGGGGGGCCTTGCGCCCAACCCTGCCGGGGGGGGTTGCTCGCGGAGGCTGCCTCGAGGAAACGCACCGACCCGATGGTGGGCCGGAGGGGGTGCAAGGGGGTGCGAGTGCGGAGAGTAAGGTGGTGGGGGGCGCCTGTACCGCCGAGCGCTGACTCAGCGGGGCGCCCCAGGGGATTAGCGATACGTGCGCGTATCGGGCAGAAATCGGGCGCTGTCACGTCGCCCTGTATGCTAGGCGACTGTACGCAACCTGGCACGTGGGTGTTTGATGGCAGTCAGGCCAGGGATCCCATTATGGTCTAGATGAAATCATTATAGGGTTTTGATGACATAGATCAATTGCAAATTCAATTTGCAATTGAATGGTACAAAATTTATGTTTTTTCTGATAAGTTTTGGGAAATCTATGGTCCTGGAAAGAACAAAATAAATGGACCCTAAGAAACAACCTCTGTTTCCGATGGGGTTTTGAGGGTTTTTTGGACTAAAGCGCTAGTTGTTGCTACAAAGAAACAGTGGCTAAAATATTTTAGGAATAGTGGATACTGCTGTCATCCGTAGCCTTGAAAATAGGTTAGTTTGTGATGAGATACGCTCGAAATCTGTGCCTGTCCTGCCAGATCTTCGACGGCTGCGCTGCCACAGCTGTAGTGCCTCGAGTGGCACAGATTTGGTATCTTCTAGGTCAGCAGCGGTAGTGTGATAGCGTTAGTGTTCAAGGGAACTTCAGGTGAGAAAATCTAGTGGGAATCAGTGTCCAATGTGTACACTATGGAACATATAGGGTGACTGGACACTAGGTGGAGGATTTGATTGGATTTGGACGGCCCATAGGGGCTGCGCGGTGATGGGACTGCAAGTGTTAAAAAGTTCTGATGTGAATAACAAGAGGCATTATAAGAGGGATAGTAGGGAATCTTCTGGAGTATATTCTGCGGAGTGTGTGGCTGGAAATGAACGTGAACTTGTATATAATCCGACGAGCTAGCAATGTAGGCCTCTCTCGGTCTGTAACTCGTTTTGGTTACGGCTGCTGCAGCCAGCCAGGCCTCCTCACCGGATGAGGAGAGGACCTGCGAGGCCGAGTGAGCATCCCTTTCGAGGCAGGACTCAGGCCCTGTGCGCGACTGGCGTGAGACGATCGGCCTGTGCGTTTCTGGCCGTTTCGTCGATCGGAATCGCCCCCATTCGACTGGATTCAAGTCGATTCTTCACTGCTGCCCTCCGGAGAGGTCTGGCCATGGCGTGGCCACGATCTTGTCACATGATGATTGAAAGTTTCAGGGACGTGTTGCGACAAGTTATGAGTAATTTGCCGCTAGTCAGTGGTGTTTTTTTACATCTTCCCACCAAATTTTGACTTTGGTGCAATTACGTCACCTCTTAGCGTCAATAGCTGGACAACCCCCCGTCCTCAATGTCAATTTGACGATGAGCGTTCCAAAACCAAAATAGTGTCTTCCCTTGGAGCGATTGTGGTGTTGCATGCTTGATTGATCGTACTTGTATAACCTTTTCCGGCGCATTGTCCCCCTGTGCCATTACCTCTCGGGCATGTCAGGGCAATGAGGTAGGCAACGTAACCAACCGGCAACGTGCGGCACAGTGCCCCTGCAGCCCCTGCGTCGCCCCGCAACGCAATTTTCCGTGGCCGGCAGGGCAGTCGATTAGAGGCACCCGAGGCGCCAGGGGCCCTGCTGGGGCAGCGCGAGGGGCAACGGTCATCGAGGGAGTACACGGCGCCAATGGTGAGCTGCAGAGCGGCCCGGATGCCTGACCCTGGGGGTGGAGACTGCCGCGAGGGGTGCCAGGGGGTTCACGGTCATCGCGTGCGGTACACGGGGTGCCGAGACGCCCATCCCTGTGAAGTGTGGTGCGCTGAGTTTCCGCCTAATTTGAACCCTGGTGCCAGTCGCCGTGGCCTTTAGTGCGCAATTGCAATCGGGTACGCAGTGCAGGGCTTACTTGCGGCTGCTTGAGCTGTCCCATGAGAACACCAGTAGCCACAGCCGCTGACACAGTGGTGTTGAGTGGCGTGGGATTTTGGTGTTCTCGGTTGTTCCTTAGGAGCAGCGAGTTGTTGGGAAAAGGGATCGCAACGTGTCTTTCTTCCATCCTTGTTAACAGTTTGGTGCCGTGAGACAAAGAAACGTAGCAAAGTTGATGCCCATGAAACGCCTCCTGGGCGCACTCCTTCCTTTGAGTTGTGTTGCACTGGTAAAGATCTGTGATTCTCTCAGGATGTACTGTGCCCGAAAAGGAACACACAACGTTGCCCGTTTTCCTGGAAGGCAACGAAAAGTCGATTGAAACGAATGATTGTTTTGGCCCTAGGGCTCGCAGAGTTCCTGTGCCCTCAAGCATAGAATATGGAAGAGAATCAGGAATTTGGATTGCTGGTCTTATATTATATGCTGGGAACGGGGCTAAGAGCGCCCCGGAAATGAATTTTTTAAAGGCTGACTCAGCGTTCTTGTGTAAGAATCGCCCCCTGTGACATGGGGGTTACGTGAGTGGCGGGACTCTCCGAGTCGGGTGCCGTGGGCACGGGCCCCCCCGGGGTGGGCTGCTGGCTGCGCTCGAGGGCGACCGATGGCAGGCGTGCGGCTATAGGTGCCGCGGCTGCGGCGCTCCGTGCGCGCTTGCGCTCGAGGCGGACGTTTTTTGGCGCGACTCCGCGTCGTCGCGGCGGCAATGGAGACCATCGCCGGCGCCGATCGTCACAACGGCGATGGCCTGCGCCCAAACGCGCGGCTCGGCGTTGCCGTTTCCGTGAGGGCTCCAGTCGGGCTGCGTAGGTACTCCAGAGCCTTCCAGCGCTCTGTTGTGGCAACCATCGGCGCAGCGACCGCGCCACCGGATGCAATCAGCGCGCCCCTCAAGGCCAAGCGTTCGGGGCCCCCGGGCCCTGGAGTGAAGTTTCGGAAAGCGGAGAGCGGGTGTGCGGCTCCCACCCGGGTCGGGTTGCGCGCTTGAGCGCGAACACGGGGTGGGGCATGGACCTCCCCCATCCCGATCACAGTGCAGTGTGTGTGTCAATCACGGGTCGTGAGTGTCGAATGCATTTTTGGGTCGCTTGAGGGCAATGTGGCTGCGGCGATGGCTTGCGAATCACGCTCGTGGCGATGGCGAGCGACGGCGATGGTGGTGGGCGATCCCGGTAGAGGCCACGCCGAACCCAGCGCTTTCTCTCGAGGTGTGGAGCCGCGCGTTGCGACAGTGGGACACGATTCCCCATCGTCGCACTGGCGTTGACAGCCATCGCCAGCGCCGATGGCCGCAGCGGCGATGGCTCGGGTCCCAAAACTCAACGGTCGAAGTTGGGAGGGATTGTCGCAATCGGGAAGGGTGCAGCAAATGCCCCATCCAAGGGGGGATTCCTTGGGAAAGGCAAGGCCAACAATCCTGCGAGGCAGGCTGGCGATGGTGGAGAATTCAATCGCTGAAAGCGGTAGGATGGCGGGCGGCTCCGTGGAATTTTTGAGGTACGCTCAAGGGCGGCGCCGACGGGAGGGGCGCGGCTACCGCTGTCGTGGCTGCGGTGCTCGGTGCCCGCTTACGCTCGACGCCCGTCTTCCGATGCGATGCCGCATCATTGCGGCGTCCAGGGCCGATGGCCGCAGCGGCGATGGTTCGCGTCCCAAAACTCAATGGTCGAAGTTGCAGCCCCCAACAAGGACTCCCCGTGCAGCATAGCGGGAGCAAACTCACGCGGCAGTGCTGTGCAGCCCTCAGCGCAGCGACAGTGGCAAAGGACATAGCAAAGAACGTGATGAGCAAATCGACAGGGAATGGAAAACATGAACAACGCAACAGCGCAGCCCAGCCTGGCCAGCGAGTCGGTGGCTTTGAATAGATAGCGTAGGAACGAAAAAGTGCAGAACGTCGGGGCCGAAGGCCCGACTTCTGGACTGGTATCTCATATACAGCGACTGAAGTGTCAGCTCAAAGCAGGGCGTCCCCAAGCGCTCACTGCCTGTGAATAGGATCTTTTTGCTGCGCTAGCTTGTGAAGTAACAATAAGTCTGTTCGCCACTCATGAATGCAATTCTTGGCTGCTGGCACCTATACTGATGCCAGAAATTTGTGAATTGGGCACTCCCCAACATACTTCGAGAATTTGTGCTTGGAACCACAGTATTCATATTGCTGCATACTTTGTGGCACTTAATACTCTGGGTTGAGCTGAACTTGAGACACACATGAATAGCCAGCTGGCCTGGGCAGACATACCCTCTCACTGTTCCTCTGACAAGCTCGTCATCCTACGAACACAGTGCTTCAGACTATGAGAAAATACGATCGCAACACCACAAAGCCTGTGGTGCAAGTTGATCCGGTCGCCTTGCTAATCTGTATCCCATTTTGTTGTGCGCCACTATGTCGAAATCCCTGTGTTGTCGAGCTTCTCAATTTGAGACTCTGTGGGGCAACAGTCCAGGTGCTGTACCTTGTTTAGTGGTTTGCTGCATTCTCTTAGTCTTTGGATCGGAGCAAGGCCACTTTTGCCAAGATCCTGCCCTGGTGACAACTCCTGTCTGATCAGAGCCCTGCAGATAGACTGCTTGTTAACTTTGAGAGAGATGGCCTCGGGTGTGATTGGTGCCTTCTTCCATCGACAATAAAGAACATCGCCTCTTTCAGTGTCCACAGTTCTGCCACACCCCAAAGCGGCTAGCCCTCAAATGGCAATTCACAACTCACCCTTTGTGTCAGGATCCTACGCTTGAGATTTTCAGTTGATCTTGCTGAGGAGTTTTGTTGCTGTATTTTTGCGAGCAGTGCGTATGGCTCCATATTTTAACTGGATAGCATTGGAATCTGTGGTTCTGGAGGTGAAGGGAATTTGAGATGGGCAGTCGTTGTGAGTGTTTCATTTTCAGGCCACACGGCGATTTTTGAATATTGTGAAGGAACTCATGTCATCCATAAGGATATGGGATTGTATTTGTGGAGCTGGGATTGGTAAGCTGGATTTTTGCCTGGGACGCAAGGATTTGCCAAGGACGTCTTGGCATTTTCTAAATCTAATTTAAATTAGATTTGTGTGCATTGTCTAAGTTCTCTCGATTAGGACCATTGTAGCAAACAGACCAATGCAACTCACTGTGGTTCTGATCTGCCCCTCTTCCCCCCCTGCATGCCAAACATTCTTCTCTGATACTGAACATTTAATTTGGTGGCAGCAATCTTTTTGAGATTTACATCCCCTAGCACTGCATGTGATGTGGCAAAGGGTCCACATGTCTTTGGGTACAGGCCCACAACAGTCCCTGGACTGCTGCTTTTGTTGTGATTTTCCAGATAAAAGGAAATACTCCAACAATGCCACACCACAATACAGGCAACCACCACTCCAATCACAATGCACGGTAGGAGTGCTGCATAACTATTGTGTTGTGCTTCGAAGTATGCTGTAAGCAATTCAAATTAGCTTAAGCACCACGATGGATAGCTTGTAGCAGTGTCCACAGCTAGGATATCTGCTTGCAAGTGTAGCAACGCAGCTGCCAAGGCAAGGTAACGAACTGCACCACATGCAATGAAGCCAGACACTTTGCTGCATAGGCTCATCCAGTCCAAATACACCATGATAACTTTGCGACTCACTCCTTATTCATCACGATTTGGCAAAGCGTTACCCATCAACTCGCAACACAACAGTGGGTGGTTTTCGACACAGCATTGTGCTGCATGTTTGTTCTTGAATAGTTACGGGTCGTAGCTTCAATGCAGTCAGGTTCAAGGCAGTACTGTAGCTCTTTTAAGCAGTGATGTGGTGTTGTGAGCAACACCCAGATTATGACCCTGCTGAAGCTCACATACGATTCATTCATCAATTTGTGTCTATACCTCAAGAGTGGAGGACTTCAAGGAGCAGATTGGGGCCATTTGCCACTGGCGATCTTGGAGGTGCTCAAACGGGCAGTGGGAGAAGACAAAAGTGAAAGACATGACAGGAACCCCATGTTCAAGGCTGCACGGCTTGTGAACAAGCATTGGGGGTATTGGGCAACGGGGCCAATCACATTCTTGGACCTTCACTGGGGACTGCCTTTGCAGCAGATGGTGGACACGATCAAGAGGAAATTTTCAGGTGTGCGAGGGCTGAGCCTTATGAATTACAACATTGGAGAGGATGACTGGGAGGTGCTTGCTGGCTTGTTCCAACTGGCACACTTGGATTTGGGCTATCATGGAGTTGATGATGAGGATTTGAAGTTTCTGAAGAATCTCAATGGCCTCACCCGCTTCGACGTCTGTGTGGACATGGATGATTACATTGACCACACCTTCACGGTTACAGAAAAGGGACTGGCGTATTTGGGAGAACTTACAGGTCTCAAGCACTTGGGGCTGAACAATTGCGTTGGCATTGAGGGGTCCCAGGATGGCATGAGGCATCTTACAGGCCTAACAGGTCTTCGACATCTGGAGATGCGCAACTGCAATGGTGTAAGAGATGCGGCTATTGAGTGGGTTGGCAAGCTGACAACACTGAAACATTTGGATTTGTCTTTTGTCAATCAAAAATATGTCTATTATGACATCTTGTGCAATATTACAGATGAGGGTCTGAGACACCTTGCTGAGTTGGGGCCCTCAGACGCCTGTGCGTGCGAGGTTGCGCAAAGATATCAAGTGAGGGTTTGAAGTATGTTGGGAAATTGACAAGTCTCGATTATCTTGACATTGGGCATTTGTCGGGCATAACAGATGCAGGTTTACAGCATTTGGGGGAGCTGCATTCCTTGACTTCCCTGCAGATGGATGGTTGCCCAGGCATCTCTGACTCTGGAATGAAGCAAGTTGCTGTGCTGAATGGCCTTTCGTACTTAAACCTTGCAGAGTGTCCAGGAGTCACTTGTGCGGGTTTTCAGCACTGTGAGAACCTACATTCCCTGACTATGCTGGTCCTAGACTCTTGCAGCGGCATTTCTGACGCTTCAGTGGAGCATGTCACTGTGCTGACGTCCCTTGAATGCTTGAGCCTGCAACACTGCTTCAATATTGCAGGTGCGGGCTTGCAGCGCCTGTGCGATTTCCGTTCCCTGACTTCACTGGTCTTGGATTGTTGCATCGGCATTTCCGACGCTGCTATGGAGCATGTTGCTTTAGTGACCACCCTGAAGCACCTAAGTCTGAGGGGATGCAGAATCACAGATATCCAGTTTGAGGGCTTGGGCAGGCTGCATTCTCTGACTTCGCTTGTCTTGGATGGGTGCAACATTTCTGACTTTGCAGTGAAGCACTTTGCTGCAGTGACGAGCTTGGAACACCTGAGCCTCAGCACATGCTTTGCAATCACTGTTATGGGCTTGCAGCACTTGACTGGACTTCATTCATTGACTTCTCTAGTCTTGGGTGGTTGCGATGGCGTTTCTGACTCTGCAATTGAACACATCGTTGCGCTGACGAGCCTGGAATACCTGGACATTAGAGGATGCACAAAGATCACAGGCATGGCCTGCGAACATGTGCGGATAAACTTGCCCTTGCTCAAGAAGCTTGACAGTGGATTGTTGTGATCTGGCATTGTAGCACATGCCTGTGGTGTGCCAAATGTAAGCCGTTTGTCTTGTACATAAGCAAGAAATTATGCGATTTGACACAATTTGTGTCCACGTGTTTTGGTGTGCGTATTACCTATGACAATTTGCCGAAATCGCGCAATACTATTGTGGTATGAGAAAAAAGTGGGACCAACACGTGTGGCATTGGCCGGGCTTTGAAGGGCACCTTGCTTCTCACCCTTTAGTTCCAAGCCGTCGCAAAGAACAATAAAAACACCAGTAAAAGGGGGGCCCAAGGAGTCGTTGTTTCAGGGGAAAACGACAGGCGGGGTCCTTTCATGATATTGTGACAAAAGGGGGGCCTCTGTGGGGGCGCAAACGACAAAAGGGGTTCCTCTGAGCCCCCCTCGTACGTCGAACGCGTTGCCGGTCCTCCACCAATCCAGCACTGGTCCAGCGCCGTGGTCCTACTAGGGGCGACGCCGCCTTTTGTCATTTCCCTGTTGGGGGTGTTGGCAGTAAAGTTTCGTGGAAATGGGGCGCTCACACACTCAGTGTGCCCCTTAACTACACTCAACCCGAGCTTGACCAATAAGAGCACGCTGCTCTGGAAAAAACAGCCCGGGAAGCTGGCAATCTACCTCGTCCAACCTTGACGGACCTATTGAAACTTGATTAACCCCTACTCCAGCGTTCCTAATCTTCAACCATATTCCCTATGTCATCTGAATCAAACATGCTACTAGCATCAAAGTCCGTGCCATCCAACAGATAGGCAAGAGAACTAAGGAGTTAGGCGTGCCTAATGCGATGGATGGTACAAGGTGCACAAAGTGGTGTCAAGCACCACCAGCATATGGTTGGGAGAGTGGCGCTCCACGAGTTCCTTGGACGGGGGGCATTGTGCCTCGAGTGTTGCATACCACGGGGGAACGCTGGGCAACACGGGGGTTACTCTAGATAACGCCCCCCGCGTTACTGACACGGACGGAAATGATCACGCAGGGGGCGTTGGCCCCCGTTCTCTACGCTACTTGCTTAATGAAATACCAGATAACAGGAGTGTGACTCCAGGAACAGAGGGGCTGTGGCAAGCAAGGTTAGAACATGCACAATCTGCGACCTCCTAGTCCAGGTTGTCTCAAATCCAGAGAATACGGGCACATCGAGGGGGACAGGAAGCAGCAGAGGCGGAGGAAGGGAATACACACAACAGTGGCAACGCGGGCAGGACAAGAAGTGCAGACACATCGTTGTCAGTGCTGCATGCTATTCCTGCTGACAGCAGATGCTCATCACCATCTTCTACAGCTTGGCAAACAATCCCTCTTGAAGTCTTGCTCGATAAGGGGGGAAACACTGTATGACACAAACGTTTCTGTCACATAGCACACTAATTGGCATCCCATGTGGGTTTTTTCTGACAGATCTGCTGCCACAACAGCGGCACTGCATGGCAGCAATGGCAGCCAGTGTAGTGGACGCCACACTTGCACATGTTGACTAAAGGCGCCCTTAGCCTCACATGGTTCCTTCGTCATCAGGACCCATGGGCTGGAGCCTGTGCTCTGTGCTTCACTGTTGTCGTTGAAACACATGGATTCGACCACTCCCTGTGGCAGTGGCCAGAACGGGGTGCTGTGGGTGTGTGCACATGCGGCAAGGTATAGCGGACATGTGTTCGCTTGAAAGCTGTCCTGATGGCTTGCCGGCACTGTCGTACATGTCCACCTGTTGGACATCATGAGCAGTAGCATGAATACACAATCAAACTGCAAACAGGAAGCTAAACGCGGAACATCGCTGGACTTAAAACATCGACAAATGTAAACCAGTTGCATCTGGCTGTGCACATTGTGCTCAATTCGACCATGCCAGACTCATTCATGGAATAAATGTAGGGACTGCAGGAGAATTTGGCTATGCACTCGCACTGGACGGAGGCATGACAACTACAAATGATGGAAATCCATGCATTCGGATGCCGAAGGGCGTTGAGAGCGTTGTTTATCCATTCCAATCAAGTCAGTTCTGGACAATCGAAATTTGTGGTATGCTTGGTTTGGCACTCCCTTTGGGGGATGCTTTGGCAGCACCGCTGGACCCTTGTTCTTGCAACCTTCAGCTTGCAGCGATTCTTTTCTGAAGCCTTGCATCGCCTTACATCTGGGAAGGTGGACAACGGGCCATATCTTTCAATAGGGCAGAGGACTGACCAATGTCACAAAATGTGATGGAACATGCTGGATCGACAACACGCACCGTTCGCATCATGCCTCCCACCAGCACGTTGTCCCCGCACCAGTCCCACAGGGCCTTGAACGGTGACAACCACCTCCCTGTGTTGTTGTTGTGGCGAATGCTGACCCGCGCGTCAGTGCCAAAATCCCAGATAGCCAGCGTGTCGTCAAAGCTGGTCGTCACGACTTTGCTGGCACCTGTGCGCACAGCATGCCAAAATTACCAAAGGACACAACACCAAGACGGCTGCTACACAGTGCCCAGAAGCTCAACGGACCAAAAATTGCAGAGGACAACCAAACCATTGAGCACCACAATGGAAAGACGTTAGCAGCACTTTGCGTACATTTGTTAAGAACTGCCTTTGCACCGTTAAATCGATGACAAGTATGACACACTGCGATCGTGCCATTCGAAAGCAGCCTACGGGACCCAAAGCGCAAATAAAATGACTGCTACAGCTGGACATGGTACTCCAGCGCTGTGCCCATATATCCATCGTCCGTTGTTGGATGCTTGCTGTTGTGCAATACAACTCTACTACTCTACTTTCCTAGGTTTCTAAAATGACTTTTTGTGTGTAAACGAATATCACAACTTTCCCAAGGATTCCACTCGTCTTGCATATTCCTTCTCTCTGCACAATCGCAGTGAACTCTCTGCAGCAGAAAAATCTCCAGGGGCAGCAAATAAACGCCTTTTAACAATCAGCCCCTGGATCTGTGAACCGTTGGAGAATAGGTGCACAATTTGGATATTCAAGCGCGCATCCTTGCTCAAAGACCTGGCACTCCTTACATTCCCCTATAAAAAAAATCAAGTTGTGCATCGCAGCCTCAGCTCAACACCAAATAGAACAAAGCATGCAGGTGCTTCAAGACCCTCATTGTAATCATTTTCAACCCACAGCCCCGCTGTGTTAAGGCGCATTCAATCAGAAAGGTTTTGCACCTGGACTCACACACCAAAGGAGGCCACTTTGCGCTTTCTTGAATGACAGCCAAAACAGATTTCCACACCTGAGGGGCAAAAGCGCGCCCCGTGGCATGACTTGAGGTGTCTCAACGTGGCCAGCGCCTCTGGCGTGCTTCCCAGCGCCCGCACATCCCACACACTCACAGTGGCGTCAGTGGAGGCAGACACCAGCAGCCCCTTTCCCGCAGGGTCCACCTCCAGAGCATTCACCTTCTTGCCATGCAACCGACAGCTTTGTGCAACACTGCCCGTGCGCATGTCCACGATCTCGAGGAAGCCCTGCACCATGGCACAGGCAAGGACACGACACAGATAAGGCAGTGGAACTTCCAAGTTGTATCCCCACCCACCCCCTTGCTGGGGACAAAAATACAACAGTTGTGTTCATATCAGCCAGACAGCCATTTGAAGTTCTGCTATTTCAAACCCAATTCAATGGACTGACGAATATCAATGGACATTTAGTACTGTGGTAAAGCTCATCAGGGATCAAACTGAACGGTTGGCCAGCAATCCGGATTGCCTTAAGATCCGACCATCATAAACTGAGGTTTCAAATGCAGCAGGTTTTCTTCCGTTGTTTTCATTGTATGCTCACAAACCATTCCAAGTCTGCAGCGACCTTCGCCTGCACAGGGCGTCTTTTCATACCTGTGAGGCTGCACTTTGCCACAATCCTTTTACCTCGCAACAAGTTTGTCTTAATTTCGCACTCTAGCTGAGCTGGCAATCATGGACATTCAGTGCATGGACATTCGCCTGAGCACGCCTTGCAGGTCCCAAGGCACTGCTCTGTCAGTTGTCAGTAAATGATGCAGGGGTTTTGACATCCAGTTTGCGACTCACGTCCTTGTCGGCAAGGTATCCCGTCTGACCATCAGTGCTGCATTCGAACGCTGAGTACTCAGATTCAGCAGAAGAGTAAGACAGAAGCCACCGACCGACACCGGCATCGAGCCTGCGAACCTGGTGAAAAGCAGCACAAGGCAAATAATTTATGTGCAAATTGTTCAGCATTAAAACTGAACAGGAAATTTCATTCTTGCATATATATTCATCGGTATCATGAACAATGAAACACCAAGTGGTGGCATCTCAGGGCATTGAAAACAGGCGCAAGCAGTAGAGACCACTGAAGGGGACACTGGTTTATCTACAGAAGTCATATCAGGCAGCAGCAGCAGCAGGACCAAGACCATGCCAGGCAAGCACATATCACATGTTCGACAAGGCGTTTCCATTGTAATACAGACACAGGAGAAACCAACCAAGCAGTAACATGAAGGCTGGGCGCACACATATACACACACACACACACACAGCACCAGACAATAGCAATCACTGGAGGTGTTTGGCTGGTGCATTGCAGAAACTTTCACACATTTTATATTTCTGTTCAAAAATAAGCAATGTGGCACTTCTATACAGACGTTACTTTCTTCAGTTTTGTTTTTCTTGATAATTCACATTTACAATCAATTCAGTTGCGCTCTTTTACCACCTGAAAGGCAGAGGGCACCGCTCTGCCCTGAAAAGACAAGTGCAGGCAAGGCGGACCTCAACAAAAGTTGGTCAATCCATTCACTCACCGATCCATCGTAGCTTGCAGTAAATAGGCATGATGCTTGTCCTCTGCCACCGGCCCATTTGAGGCCGCTCAGCATCTGGGAGTGGGGTGCAAAAGTCAACAGATCACTGTCGTCGTCTGTGCCTTCCATGGTGTTGTCTGTTTGCAGCAACGTAGGCCAGCACGGACACAAAGCAGTGGTCAAAGCCATGCATCCTGCACTTCCGAATTTTAAAAGATGGAGGTTCTGCAGATAGTCAGATACACTGCACAGAGTACTTGTCAGTTGTGGATGCCACGCAATCCGGATGTCAAGTCCCTCTGCCACCTTGGATGTGCAAGGGGAGTGTATTGTCTGTGGAAGAATGAAATCACGTTCAGGTAACTGTAGCAGAGGCAATGGCACAAGAGGGCAGCGATCTATGGGAATTGAATATCCTTTGGGGTCTGCAGTTAGAAAGGCAGGAGGACAATGTGTGGTATCCCCCAGAAATGCTTCTAGGGAGCAGGAATTGGATGCTGGCAGAGTGCAAGTTTGATGCAGATTACATAGGTGGTGGTGGTGTTTGCAGGTGGCTGGAAGGGAAGGTCAGCTGAGAGGGCATAAATATAATGACTTCACCACACTGGATGACCAAGTATTATGTGGCCCAGTCGCGCTAATTTCAAGCAAGGTTGACTGGCCCACTTTGTACCACTCCTTTCACCTGCCTAATGTTAAGCGAATGCTAGCGTGCATTGTGTCTTTGGGTTTTTGGGTCGTACCTCTTGCCCTCAAAATTTCCGTTGCACAACAGCACACTCTTCACACCAAACAGCACACACCTTGCTGGGCCAGCCCCCTTTGTCCACCTCTCCCCGACCGTAGATGCCACAGCCCAACATGACCTGTCTTGTCGCCCCCTGCGACCACGAGCTCGTCGCCACGATCCTGGAACCCCAAAAGTACGACTGCCGTTGGTGTGACCTTGACCACATCCTCCTCCCTCAAAGTCAGTTCCCCCACTGTCACCTTATGCCCCTTGGGCTCCATTGCAGCCTCTGGTCCCTCAGGCCCGACTGATCCTGTGGACCCGCTGGAAAGGAGCCTCAAGAAACTGGCATCAGACTTTGGCTGCTCCTCCAGGCACTTGAAGTCGATGTCCCCAGGCTGATGGCGGGGCCTGGTGCTGTCCTGCTCAGGGGTGGACCCCGTGTCGGGAGCGACGTTTTCTATGTCGGCGTCCCTGGCAGACGACCCATAGGGGGACTTGCCTTGCTGTCGTAGAGATCTGCAAGAGTCCATTTGTTTTAGTACCTCTGCCAAAAATGTATCATGGCTATTCTGACAACTGTGCAGTTCATGAAATGTGCATCTTGCTAACTGTGGCACCAACCTTGTGTGTTATTGACCATCTCTGCCAAAACGTGAAAAGCATTGCTCCTGCTCCTACTCTGCAATGAGATCACAATTCCATACACATTGCTGATTCCAAACAGTTTGTTCTGTCGTCCCTACCCACCTGCGGGATGGTGGGGGAGGCAGCGGCTTGGTCAGCGATTTCCTTTTTGGTGTGGGGCGCGGCTGAGGCTTCAAGATAGCCTCCATGAAGGGCGTCTTGAGGGAGCTGAGCACCTGCCTGTTGCGCTCGATTTGGGCCATCCGTTGTTTCTCAAAGTCTGTCAGTTGGGGTTGTGTGGGCTTACCGTTGCCAGATACTGTCAGAATGCCTTCCATGGTTCCTTGGTCCACCTTGATGTCAGAAACAAAAGACACTCATCATATCAACTGCATACTGTGGGCATTGCATACTGTGGCAGCATCGCTTTAAATTGTTGCCTCATTGTCTTTTGCAGCGTTGAAGGCCAGGATGAAACGAAATGCACACCACACTTTCATTTTCGAATTCTCCTTTCCGCCAGCTGGGTTGCAAACTACTCCTCGTGTCGTGAAAATGGAGATGAAGAGTGATCATGCAGCTCACATTGAAGACAAAATCTTCTTATGTAGGCACATGACCTGATAAATTTGTTGTAGAGTGCTGCTTTTCAGGTCAAACATTCACACATTCCTTCCCATCCACAGGGAAATCAAGATTCTGGTGCATTCCTTTCTGATCGCAGTGCCCCATCAATATCAAAACAGTTGATAGGATTGTGCAAGCTGCCCAAACGAGCAGGCACACCTGTTCCCCCCTGTGCATGATTCATTGGAGCCAGGAACGCTGGCAACCAATCTCAGCACGTGGCATGTGTGAAGATGTCACAACGTACCAACTTCTGCCTTTTCCTTGCACTGCCAAATCCGATGTCTTCAGAGGGCTCGCTCGGCCCAGGCGTGGTAGCCCCCATGCCCACATCACCCTCAGAGCAGGCATCAAAAGACCTGAAGACCGCTTCCCTGTCAGGCTGGGCCAGCAGGTCCAGACCCTCAAACTGGGACACCTGAAACGATTGCTGCACTGAGGCTATGATGGGTCGCAGCAGCTTGGCAGCGGCATCGAGCGAGAGGTACACTTTGTTGGAGCCATTTTTGCACACGAAGCGGGGCTCGCCCTGGCAATACAAGGAAGGTGTAAACAGCGTTCAAAGGGATATCATTAAGGATTGGTGCAGCCCTTGCAAGACAATAGAAGATCGGTGTACACTGGTTCTGCTGGGGCCACATTCTGGCTGCCACTGTGGCCATGAAGGCCAAGTCTATGAAGTAGGGTAAAATGGACTCGGATGGGAGTCACAAGGCTGGATGTAATGGGACAAGTTGGGCATTGAGTTGAGTCCACTCTGAACAGCGCGCCAAAGTCATTGATGAGTAGCAGAAATGGAAAGCCAAGCTTCCCTAAGAACCTAGTCAACTCATGGAAGCTTCCACTGCTACCATCCATGCAATCGATCGATCAATAGTGCCAATGTGCCTCCCAGCGATTTAGGGACATCGTTGGCAACATGTGTCACAAAAGTCAGGAAAAGTAAGACACCCAAATCCAGACTTAAACAGTTGCACAGAACTTCAACAAGTCCCATGAAGGAAAATGCAGCAGAAAGGCAGGCAATAAATCGGTGTCAGTGGCAGCTCCTTGAATGGAAAGCCACAGCAAAATGCGATGCCACAGTCACAGCACAACCCGCCTGCTCAAATGAAGTTCGTTTAAACAACCAAAGAAAACCCTTTCTACAAAACATGTGCACACTCACCTTCACTAGCTTTTTCCCAGTTGACTTGCAGATTGCCTGCCCATTTGCACTGTACTCGATGAGGCAGCCCTTCAGAAATGGCAATGGTTTCTGCAGTAACAGAGAAAAGACTTTTCATTGCACCGGCCCAACCTCAATTTCAGGTTGCTATTGAGCAGAATTTGTGCAGTTCAGCACGATGAGTGTTAATCATCGAGCACCCACAGACCACTACACTTAGTTGAGGCACAGCACTGGTCGACGCAAACAGGGGCAGGTGGGGCAGGTCACCAACAAAGCATAAAGGGTAGAATACGGACTTTGGTGATGCGCCTCAAATATAGTGTCAGTGGAGATGGTAATTGAGCAACCTGCTTGTGGTATCATACCTGAAATCACTGTGCAGGCACAGAGGCTTTGTTTTGCTGCTTTTCATTGAATGCGAGGCGTGCACGCCAATTTAGCGGAGCGACACCCGCATCACTGCAAAGGCCAGAAACGGGCACCAGGGGATCGCCAGTCTACCCTGTTGTTCAAGTGTTCATGTCACCTTGAGTTGGGGCAACCACTGTGCAGTGAATCAACTGAGCCCGCTGAAGTAGGAGCAAGGCCATGGGAATGGTTGCGAGTGGGCAGGCAGGAATCGCCGATGCACATGAGCGGCCCATGAGCGCGAATGATCGGCCTGAAATCGTGAAGCGCATCCAGAATCCGTTGTGCAGAAAACGGTGCGCAGGAAAGGCGGACACCTGGCCCAATGCCCATTGGAAACAAAGATAACAAGACGATGCAGAGCAACCCTCGGTCCTGCACGCACCCAGCTGATCACGGGCATCGGGAAACAACAACGCAGGCCGGCCCTCCAGAGATCGGAAAGGTGAAAGCGGTGGAAGGTAACACCCGCCCCACACACACCGAAGGTCGCCCGTACGGCGACACCGGCTGCGCAATACCGCCATTGCTCCTTCATTTCCAGACCAGAACAAACGAAGACCACGCGAAAAGTCCTAGCGCACGCCGGGTGCGCAGTGCCGGGGCTGATCACCCTGCGTGGCCGTTCACCTGCCAACCGTGCTTGCGTTGTGTTCCCATCCTTCCGCATAGGAGGCCCCAGATCAGCTTTTCACAGCATGAAAAGAGTCCGCCATACACTTGCTTAGCAGCAGGTACCCTCTGCATGACCTGTTTCTTTCTCTTTGCAACAAAGCTTACCTGCCAACCGCCGGAGGCCTGATGCCACCAGGAGCCCCTGAAGCCCACGGTCCACTCGCCCTTGAGGATCTGCTCGCCGGTGATGCGGCACGCGTCGCGGCCCGTGGGCGCCCGCTGGAAGCACAGGGGCGACGGCATAGCGCGGCGTGGCGCGGCGCGGGCGGGGGCACAGGCGTGTGGTTGGGCGGCCTTGGGCAAATTGGCGCCAAGCGACGGGCAAGGAGGCGGCCAAAACTGTCCAAGCTTACGTCACGATGGAGGTGGCTTTTGATACCGTAATACATTCTACCCGTCCAGAGGTGGGGCCTTCGGCCTGATGCTCTGCACTTTTCCGTTCCTATGGTATCTATTCAAAGCCACTGACTCGGTGGCCAGGCTGGGCCGCACTGCTGCGCTGTTGATGTTTTTCATTCCCTGTCGATTTGCTCATTACGTTCTTTGCCATGTGCCTTGCCACCGTCCCTACGCCGAGGGCTGCACAGCACCGCCGCGCGAGGTTGCTCCCGCTCTGCGACACGGGGAGTTCTTGTCGGGGGCTTCAACTTTGACCACTGAGGCTTGGGACGCGAGCCATCGCCGCTGCGGCCATCGGCTCTGGCCGCCGCAATGATGCGGCATTGCATCGGAAGACGCACGTCGAGCGCAAGAGGGCACCGAGCGCTGCAGCCACGACAGCGATAGCCGCGCCCCTCCCGTCGGCCGCCCTTGAGCGCACCTCTAAAAATTCCACGGAGGCGCCCATGATCCTACTGCTTTCAGCGGTGGAATTCCCCACAATCGCCAGAATCCATTGCAGGATTGTTAGGCTTGCCTTCTCCAAGGAATCCCCCCTTGGATGGGGGACTTGTTGCCCCCTTCCCGATCGGGACATTCCCTCTTGACCCACAACTGAACGACTGAACGCCCTTGTGCCACCCTTGAGCCCCTTGGGCCCTGGGCAGCAAGGCGTACTATGCGGCAACTACCTTCCGCGCAGCGACCGCCGCGCCCAATGGCTATCGCTAAGCGCCATCGCGGGGCTCCAGAGCCGCTTTGCGGCAGAGCCACACGCGGAAGGCAACTTAAGTTTTGGTTTGCCGTTCTAGATGGTCGGAAGTGGCACCATTGCTGCACGGCCTCGCACGCGCCCGCACGATCGCACCAAAAAGCCATGCGACAAGCACAGGCGGATGTTGGACCCCATGGACTCGACGGCAGAAAGCCGCACCTCTGCCTCTGTTGCGCTCCGCATCCCGGCGAGAGTGTCACTCGCACCGTCGCCATCGCACCCATCCACCCCCGCTTTGACCTTCGAGACCTCCGCGAAGCCGTGGGATCGCGCGGCGAAAGCGCGCCCGGAGCGCAAGCGGGCTGCATACATCGCAGCCACCACAGCGATAGCCACGCCCTTCTCGTCGGCCACCCTCCAGCAGCGCGTCCGCCACGCCAAGACCGGGATGCAAACCCCAGAACCCGAGTCGGAAAACCTCCTTGTCATGCAACGATTCTGACGTGGATTTACAAAACGCATTTCTTCTCCGCGTAGGAGGACTTCCGCTCGGGGTCGGGCTACTGGCATAAAGTACAAGACCCTTCCGCATCCGTCCATCTCGACCGCAACGTTTTTGCTCCGCATTTTCGTCCAAGACCGAACGTTACTTTTACCGTTGCTTTTACTGTTTTTTGCTCCGCATATTGTCGGACAGGAAGGAAGGCCTCTGGAGGTTGTATCCCAAGTTTGAGGTGCAACGTGCCAAACTTCGTTCGTCCATGCATCGCGCGACACCAGCCGCCCGGCTCAGGGGACGGTTCCAAAGAGTAGCAGCGACGCGCGAGGAGAGGTGCGGCTGGACAGCGGGCTGCCCACTGACTCAGCGGACGAGGAAACGGAGGTGGGTATGAAAACATGCGGTCGCGCAGCACTGCACATGAATGGCAGAAGTTGCGCCACGCAAGGCGAGGTCCGTCGGGCCATCGGCGAGGAATCGTGGCCCGCGGCGGGGCTGTTGTTTCCGTTTGGTTGGAGATTGGTTGGGAGGTTGGAGCGACCCGGTGTGGCCGGGTGGCATGCAAATGGAAACGGAAAATGGACTGGTGGGGTGGGCGACCCCTGCGGAGGCCGCTTGCAGGGTCCAGCATGGCGAGCGCAAGTCTTATGGGGCGGTGGGTGCGGTTCCGTGTTGGCATCTTCGGCGCCAGCGGACCCCCCCTTCCCGCCACTCGGATGGCAAGCGGCGGGCGCCTGCCTGCCGATCGACCGCCTAGGGGCCTGCCGGATGGCGGGGAGCGCCGAGAGGGTGGCGCAAGGCGGGATGGACCTTCGCGTGTCTAATCGGCGGCGGGCCGGGCGACGCGATCGGCTGCAAGTCCGTTCCGCGATAGTGCTAGCATATGCCTGAGATCGCTTCCCGCGGCTCGAGGCCCGAGCTGCCCGGGTGGCAAGCGGCGGGCGCCTGCCTGCCTCCCGATCGGTCGCCCAGGGGCCTTGCCAGGTGTCGGGGCAGCTCGTCCCGAAGCCGCGCCCAGAGCGTTACTAAATGCGGCTGCCCCACATTTCCCTCCGGCAACATTACTTTTTTATTTATCGCGAAAAAGGGCCCAGCGTTACATTACTTTGCGGAAGGTTTGAATATATTACTGTACGGTGATTTCGTTATTTTCGTGGTTTGTTTGAGGTTTCAGGGTTGATGGATTTCTTTCTTAGGTCTTGTTATGTTGTTTTAGATTTTATAGGGTATAGGGTTGGGTGGAATTGTACTCAAGGGAGTGGACTGCCCTCTTCTTGCCCCTGGTTTTTGGTAGAGCATTGTGACATCCCATCACAGGTACTCGGTTTCATCTCCAATTCAGTCATCCTCTTAGCCGTCCGCACTTCAACAGACGGGCGAGGCTCTAAGCTACGGTTTCCGGGGTTACTAAAATGTGAACGGCTTTTCGTTTGCCTAAGTCACTCACAACCAACAGCAGCCACGTACCTACAGATTTTACATCGAAACCTAAAGCAATCAACCCTGACGTAGCACTGAAGTGAACGGAACTCATCCGCACAGGAACCCCCGCGTTCGGTTCAGCCCGCGCAGCAGAGCGCTCAGATCAACCACTCGGCGAACAAAGCATCGACGTGGGGACCCGGCTCTGCCGGGGCCAGCCTTCCACTCACGCTCGGCACAACGGCCAGGCACAACTCCACAGCCATGCTCCAGTTCGGGCCCCACAGCGCTGTTGGACGCACGGTTAGCCGCAGGACAAGCACGGCCAGCGGGCACCCTTTTGCCGCGTCCTACGCCCTGATGTTACTCCTGCTGGGATCATGCATGGCGCCGGGCGCCTCGCAGCGCGGCGGCCTCAACTGCAGCGACCCCTCCGTGGCGCCCTGGCTCACAATCTGTCAGGCCGACTTACCCCCCTCGCAGCGGTGGATCTACGGCGATGCCGGCGAGTTTCTCGAGATCAACGGCCACCGCATGCACTATGTCGACATCGGCGGGCAGGGCCACCCGGTGCCCGCCCCCGTCTTCGTGCTGCTCCACGGCCAGCCCACCTGGGGCTACCTGTGGCGCAACGTGGCCAAGCGTCTGGCGGGATGCAACGCCTCAGATTTCCCGCAGTTTGATGACCCCTGCGACGGGCCTGATCAGCCGGGCATCGCCCGGGTGGTCATCCCCGACTACGTGGGCTTCGGCCGGAGCGACAAGCCGCCGATCGACTTCGACGGCTCGGGCGCCACCGCCTTCGACTACAGCATTTCATCCCACGTCGACCAGCTGGAGGGCCTGCTGGACGCGCTGGGCCTGGGGGCCCAAAACGGGGGCCCGGAGCTGGTCCTGGTGGCCCACGACTGGGGCGGTGGGATCGGTGCAGGCTACCTGGGCCGCCGGCCGGACAACGTGGCGGGATTCGTTTGCCTGGAGTGCGTGATGTTCGACCTGCCGCTGGAGGTCTGGCGGGAGGGTGCGCTGGGGGGGGTTGGGGAGGCCTTTCCGGGGTGCTGCGGTTTTTTTGACCAGCTGAGGACGGTGCAGGCGTGGAAGTACGTGTTCGAAAGGCACTGGTTCTTGGAGATTTTCGAGAACTGGATCGTGCGGGGGCTGAGCGACGCGGAGAGGAGGTTCTACAGGTGAGCGGCTGGGGTCCGCGAGGCGATGAGGAATGCGCGTATGTCTGGTCGTCGTATGCGTAACAAGCGATTTCTTTTCTCGCCGTACAACTGTATTATACGTCTGTATTTGCAACACACTCGAGTGTTTCCAGCACCCTGCAAGGGTGTATCGCAATACGATACGTGTGTTTCACCATGATAGAACATTGGCCAGAGAGTTGTCGCCGCAGCACTTTTGAGGTTGCATGTGTGCCTGTACTTGTGCTCTGCATATAAGCCCGATTCCAATGTTTGCATACTCACTGTCCAGGATCTTAGTGCGCGTCCTGGCGGCATGAAACTAACTGCTAGTTCTAGAGAACTTGCAACGCTGCTGTTCTCTTGGTAATGGTGCCATGTATGTCATACTAGAACAGTCTTCACACATTTGACGCAGACGTGCCCCATATTGCCCCCCTTCCAGATTCGAGATTGGTGGCATGCCATGTCAACAGCCATGAAACTTTGGAGCCTTTTCTCTTTGCAGCTTTCCGTTTGTGCGCCCTCGAGACAGATGGGGCTCATTTCACTTCCCTCAGCAGCTCGTCGTCGGAGAGGCGACCTTTCCCAACGGCACAACAATGAGCCAGACGGATCCCGCGCCGCCAAGTCTCGAGAGCCTGCCTGCCGGCATGGTGGTGCCGTCCCCCTCTGGTAGGTGCCCACAAAAGCTCGAAACTCTGGAAGAAAATGACTTGGCAGCGCGTTTGTAAGCCTAGTCAGAATTGTGCAAGTATCGCACAATCGTACACGATGAATACATCCATCGAACGGTGCATCCAAGGCATTGGAGTCGATGACGGCTGGTGCGATACTTTGCTCGCCAGACGTCTATCGATATTTTCTTGAGTTGTGGTTGCCATCGCGCATCAAATGATCCCCTTGCGATTCAGAACAATGTTGCACGTTTTCGCATCCACAGTATTCTTTCTTAATTTGAATCATTTTCGCATGTCCTGCGATTTGCGCGAACAATTGAATGGTTTATATATGTACATATGCCACAGCTTCGCTGCTGTTTGATGACTGTTCCATCTCCTGTGAGGGTAATCGCGGCTCTGCCTTGCATGCTTGCAATTACCACATCATGATGAAAATACAACATTGTGCACCTTGGAGCACGCAACCATCGACATGCCTTGACAGGTCCCAAAACTTTTGGACACACAATACCGCGTCACACGATTCGTGTGCACAAAATATGAAAACATACAGGGATTGCATTGCTGCATGCTATCATATTTTCTGCACACTAATTGAGAGCGTGCTTTTCTGGTTGGCACCAATAATGAATTGATCGGCATGCCGCGGTTATCTCTCTCCGTCGCGGGCACTTGCAAATATGAGGCCAAACCTGGCATACTGCTGGCGTACGCACGCCAAGCGATTGGGAATATTCAGAGCATGGGGAATCCCGATGCGCAGCACAACCTGCAAAGCGGAGCTTACACAGGCAGCTCGTTCTTCACCAAACATCCCGCCTTTGTTAAAGTTGCGAAATGCTGTTTGAAAATTGCTAAATGCGCCCTTCCTTGCGGGGATTTTCGAGCAGGCGTGTGGCTGGAGATGCAGAGGGGCCGCAACGCGCTGTTCAGGAGGCCTGTGCCGAAGCTCTTCTTGACTGCCGAGAACGGCATCATATTTCCTCCAGGATCTCCGTTCCTGGCGGCTTTCGTCGACGCCGCCTCCGCGTTCCCTGACAGCCTGACTGGGCCTATTAATGTGGGATTGGCGGGGCACTATGCCCAAGAAGACCAGCCCGAAAATATCTCCCGGGCTATCATGGAATGGCACGACGCAACATTCACATAGGAATGAAGATGGGGGTTGAGGGACGCCACGGTTGGACAAAGTATTTCATTAGGTGTCTGATGAACCTCTTCTCATTTGGCAACTGTATTGCCTGCAAAACCACCAGGGCACAGGGAGGCTATGGTGCATTCATATTTTATTGGATTGTGCTCTGTAAATTGCATGTTTGTACCCCGGGGTACAAATATAGGGCCCTATGTGTGATTAACGATGCCATTTCATTCGAGGCCCAGTGTTATATGGAAATTCTGCGCAAATTCTACGTGCCGAACACTAGGAAAAAAAGGGCCAAATAACGCGTGTTCAAAACGTGTACAAAGTTTACGGGTTTGTGTTATTTCCGTGTTTTTAGCATGCAAAACACTGTGTTCGCAAAAAGTGCTGTTTTGTCGTTTTTTTGCTAGCGGAAATCGCCTGTTCTTGATGCTCAATTTGCAAGTTGAGCGCCTCCAATTGGAGCCATTTGGTGTGATTCCTGTCCTACCATGTAGAGCTGTCGTAAAAGGCGGCCAACATGCGATGTTGTTGGGCCCCGCGCAGCCAGCTGTGAGCTTGCTCTCTCCACCCGGTCCATTATATCTTGTAGCTCGGTTCAAGCAAATTTGTTGCTCAATTTCCTGCAGCCTCAATGTGCAAAACTAGCCACTATCCCAGATGTGACGTCTGGGCTAAGAGAATGCTGTATCTTTCACCGTGCACAGAAGGTATGCTATTCTAATTTGAAGCGCCCGAATCTTGCAGTGTTGCACAATCACTTTGCAATGGTTCTGCTCGCTGGTGGTGATGGAAATTCTAGATTCTTCTGCTGGTGGCGTGTTCTGGATTTTATGGTCGGCCCTTTCCTCTCGGAATCTGCAGAAAACTAGGTGCTCTGATATTTGAGCTTGTTTAAAGCCAAACGCTATGAAACGCCACAGAAGATAATACCTCTGGACAGCCGGCATGCTTCTTATTGCTGCTCGCATGGAATGCGCTCTCACAGTGTGAGCTGGCCAAAACGCCCTTGATGTGCATCACAGCATCCTTGATTTGGTGTGCAACAGCAAAAGGTCATCATTCATTTCCACATTCTAGCCGAAAATTTTACCTTACAGAACATCTCCTTTCCAATTTCACTCATTACGGCCCCAGTTTCTCCTTTGCCAGAGCGCGTATTCGACCCTGTCGTGAGTTGATCCTGCAAAGTCAATAATACATGCATCTGAACCTCGTTATCAACTTGGGAAGACCCTTTTGAGCTACTTTCCGCTCTGTTTTCCCGATGTCACCATTGTAACGAGTGAAATAGAATGGCATCATGAAAACTTCCAGATCCTCGGGCTTGACGCATTTTCCGACTTCAAAAGGGGTCTCCTGCTGCCTGAATATTGTACATCAACGCCATCTCATGGTGCTCTTTTTATTTTGTCTTATTTGGTTCAAGATAGCAATTTAATCCAACGCGCTCGATGGGATGTAGCCAGCAGTCTCCACGGTCGCCGGCCGTTGAAGTGCCAAGCGCGATAAATGCGCATAAGGAGTGCCTTCCGCGTGAGGCACGTGCAGCCTTCCTGCGCCAAGGGAGACTTTCGTCAAGCAAAGTCGTGGGGCATCTTGCAGCCAAGTGTTGGTACTGTGGCATTTATGAAGTGAAATTGTGACTGCCATGGCTACTGTTATTGGGATTTCAACAACATTCATATAGGTCCAAGAATTCAAACTCAGCAGGGAGCAACTCTTCATCACCAACGGAAATCGGCGAATTACAGATCTCATGCCAAACGATGACTTTGATCGCGTAATAGGATTACCATGTGCTGTTGCAAGCTCCATTGGCAAACCACAGCATTCTCGTCATTGAGCTGAACAGGTCATCTCGGCAAGTTACGGAGAGCCGACAGGTAAGGATACAAAGAGACAATTGAGCCAAAGTGGACATAATGAGGGAATTGCCGAAAATCCTGAAGCTGAAGCGCCAATGTGAACACACCTTACTAAGGGAGTCCTCGACAGCAGCGAAGTAAATGCATCACGCAAGGTCCATGGCGATTGGGGCAAAAGAACGCAATTCTGATGCTTGCATTGGCTTTGGACACGATCGCCATGAACGCCCCCTTCACAGTCCCTCCTCTTCGCCAGATCTTCGCGAATCCTTCGCCAGAGTCCTCCGTCGTCCGCATCCACAGAACTGGACGTATGGCCGACAGCGGCATTCAAAGCCGATCCTGGACTGGCATGTCTGCAGCATTCAAAGGGGCCACGCCCCAGTCAATCTGTAATGCATCCGTTTTTGCGCCCGCGGGCTTGTAGCTCCTTCTCAGAACAACGTGTACCGGCTCGGTCAGTTGACCTCGACTGACGTGCTTAAAACACAGTGTTCCTCTGAATCCCAGGACTCCTCTTCTTGCGACCATTTCAACGGAGCAGCAACAGCCGACGCCCAGAGGATGTCTTGAGGCGCTGCGAACTTGCGTGGTAATGCACCGGGGTGGTTCCAGTTCGGCCGTGCGGCGGTCGGGAACGTGGCTGCCGATCTGCACCGCAACTCATGGGATTCGCTCCCACCCTGAAATTGCGCGGCCACTCCTGCTCACCATGAGATCCGCATTCTGAATGTCTGAATGCTTCTCAACCTTGATTCAAACACGCTCGCGGTAGATCAGGCGTTGCATGGTGAGATTACTTGTCTGCCCTGTGCGTGCGCTATCAGCTCACGTGACGCAGAACAACCGTGTAAGCTTTTGACTGGTATCCCGAAGGCCTCCTGATCTTTTCCACCACCGAGTCGTCGAAATTGTACCTATGGATGGAAGCCATGCAACAAAATCACAACGGGATACAGTGAAGTCCATTGAATTCAACGAAATCGAACGAAAAAATATGAAAGAAACTAAGGCGAATTACGCTAGGGGAGATGGGAAAAGTTCAAAAATTTCCAATCAACTGGACTGCAGCACAATCACACTTCAACGAAGTATAACGCGGAGACGAATACTTGCTTATCTGGTGTGTCCACTGATATATCGTTCACGCATACACAGAAGGCTTCAGGATTTATCAACGATGTTGAACTTTTGATGATTTGTGGACTGGCCAGTGCATGTGCTAGATCACCTGAGTGTGCCACAGTTACGCTACACTTATGTATCACGAGTTGTGTAGATTTACGGCGAAACTGCCTAGGTAATGTGGGATATAAATGAAGAAAAGTCCTCGACACCCATGTGGCGCATGTGACTCTGAAATTTCCAAAGCGCCTTGCATGCGTAAATCAACACCTGGTGTAAAACAGCCAAGTATGCAATGAGCATTCTGTTAAGAATTCCAGATCACCTAATGTGTATTGCAGAATACGCTTTTACTTTACCTTTTATCTCTGTCGACTGAGCGACATCCTGTAGTATGTTCAAGTTTAGTGCTTCTTCAGGTGATGCTAGCCTCAACCGATGCGCGTTTTCGTCCTTAGTCGAGCCAGGTGGAAAAGTTGCTTAGCTGCTCTCACAAGTTGCTTGCGGAATGGTGATTTACGAATGCCAGCACTCACCACGATCCGTCCCTAGGATTTTTAGCCTGCGCCGTGTAATGGCCGCCATTCAGAGTGCCGCTGTGGTTTACAACGCCTATCAGCTCGTATTTTGTGTGGCGGCTGTCGACGCACTGCAACGGAAATACAAACAGCGGCCCATCAGACAAATTTTCCATCGGCACTTCACGCCATGGATGCATTCGCACTCAAACAGTGGCAAATTCCACATTGTCGATAATTTCCCAAAATCGATGCATTCGTTATCACATCTGATTTATATTTGTTACTTATTAACCGCTGCATATTATTTAATGTGATAGAGTGTTCTTAGAAGTATCACGCTTGCCAGCATGCGTGCAAAACTTCCAATTTTTGTATAATTAATGCATTGAATTAGTGACAGATGGGAACCGTGTTGCGCCCTATTGTGATTTGTATCTGGAGGCTGCAAAACGTCATCATAATTTTACAAATTGGCTTTTGCTGCCAGATGTACGGTGGTTCATTGTTTTGATTTATTTTAATTCATTACTTGGTCGCCTTTTCTTGCAGAGATACTTGGTTGCTATATTAAAGGCATTTGCCCCTGGAATGTGTCTCGTGTTCCTTTCCACTTTTCCCCTTTGATGCGCACTCACTAGTGGGCTGCACAGCATCTTGACGTCGATGGGGTCGCAGCCCAGGTCAACCGGCGTAGTGTACTTGGACGCCCTGAACGCTGCGAGGCCGCCCTGAGACTTGAATCGCTTCAGCGTGAGGATGAGGATGGTGGGCAGGCGGTACAGGCGGATCTGCTTGTTGGCCTGCACGAATTTGGCGCACCTGCTGCACCTCCAGCAATTGTCTCCGTCCAGCGTCTCCGTGCGCACGTAGGCCTCGAAGCATTCCTGCGGTTGTGCCAAGTGGGGAAACCGGTTTCTGGTACTCGGAACTGGCAGAGTCTATCAGATTCTGCTGTTCAGTGAACATTATTACTGAGTACCTTGCATCCCATTGGAAAGCGATTGGCAGCAATCTGTAATCGAATGGGATCCGCCTTTTCGCAGTGATAACTGATACACTGTCTGTGTATAAACATACACATAGCTTTATTGGTTTGTCTTTTTCAGTCGTGCGTGGTGGAATCCTAAAGCAAAAAATGTCGTCGAACAATGACGCAATTGGGCATGGCGGTGCATGCTTGTTAAAGAGCCAGCTGCTGACAAGTACAACGATATTGGTATCCCTCCCAGAGCACACTCGTGTAAAATTTCTGTTCCCCGTAGAGCTGAATCAAAGGGGTTTTGAATACTGCTGCGATGGTCGATATGACCGCTTTAAGTCCGGAGTACAAGAATGATAAATCATGTATGGAAATTTCCATACATTTTTCGTGTGAGTGCTATTGTTGATCTGTTTTATTTGGCTCTTCCACCAGGTGGTGCGCATTTTTCCTGATATCTCTGTCGAATGCCAGTAAATTTCATCAGCAATATGCAGGCACGCCATCCGGGTACCGTTGTAGACGGAAACCATGCCGACATAGCCACAAGGTTCTACTCCTTATTCAAACGTGGAGCGCTCCCATGTTGGATTCTGGCATCCACTAATGCTGCGAGGTTTATTAAGCCTTTGGCAGCTCACCTCCAAATGGACGCCTGACCCGCGGGACGGCAACGGCAGCTCCAGGGCTGTGACGTAATCGAAGCGCTGGCTGCTGACGCCACACTGGGGACACACCGTCGTCGCGTGCAGCTGGAAGCCGAACAGGTCGTCCACCGTGCTGTTGTGCCACTCCCGGTTGTAGGACCACTCTTCCTGGGCCTGGCGCCGGGGGTCGACACGATCCTCCAGCTCCCGGTACTTTGGAGGGCGTTTGTTGCGGGAGCACTCATCCTGCAAGCCCACACGCAGCTCTTTACGCTCCAGGCAGTCAATCAACGAACCCGGGCCTTTCACCCTGCATGCATCGTCAGGGGTTTGGGCACTCAATCATTGCCGTAGCGCTCTTGCTGACCTTGGGAAGGTCTCCAGTGACCGGCACCCCGTGGGCCCTAAAGCAAATTGTTGACGAGCTTGGCAGTGTCACCATCAGTCATTTTACCATCACGAGGCAAGGCTGACGACAAGGCTCACGGCAATGACTGTCAAGTTGACAAGCTCACAGTGCCTGCAAAAGGCTTACAGTGCCGGAAAGCTCCCGAGCGTCTGTGGCACACGCTGTCTCAGGCAGGGCAACGGAACCGAACATTTGGTGCACGTGTACCACAGAATCAACAGCTTCGAGATGGGCCTTCACCTTGGCGAAAACGTCGACGTGTCTTTAACAGTAGATTGCAATGAACTGATCTAGCCACTGCTTTGCTCAGGCAAAATAGGAATCTGACGGCTACCCCATCGCCTTGTTCTGTGAAAAATGGTGATGGTTGAAACGTCGAACAAACTGGACATTCTCAGGCGGAATGGAACTAAACCCCTCCTGTTAAGGGATGAACCCCGCCCTTCGAGCCGATGAATGTTTGGCCCCCCAATGTAGGTGTTACCACTGCCGAACCCACACGTTACCTCCAGTGACCAGGGGTCTGACCCGCGACGACCAGCGTGCCGTTTTGGGCGGGGCTGGGGCAGCGACGTTGGCCCACAACTAAGCAAAGTAGAAAGGGCGGGAAAGGTAAAAGGCGCCATCTGGCAAAGGGCGCCAGATCCGGGTCGTGGTTGTCAATCGGAACTGAATCCCCACGATGAGTACCCAGCGGTCGCAAGCTTCGACGCAGGGCCTTAAGAGCACCATTGCCAAGTTTTCATCGGCTCGCGGCTTGGCTCTCACCGACAGCTTCTGGAGCACGGCCGTCATGAACTCGTGGGAGTCCTCTTGCGAGCCGCGCGTCCACCTCGTGTCGAGGCCCATCAGCGCCGCTCGGAAGTCCTTTGCAGACGCCACCGCCCCGGCGGGCTGGCGCCACAGCTGCTGGATCAGGTGGCCAAAGCCCTCGGATACATCCCCTCCCTGCTTCCACTCCTGACGAAGGCCGTCGATCGCAGGTCAGATGATGCGATCGCACTTGCCCAAGAGTGACAACACACAGCCTTTGCCCCTTCAGTTCATTTGTTTTCCTGTGTTCTCAACAACTGCAGTCAAAACACTTCCAGCTGTATTTCGCACCTTGTAAGTTGTGGCAGGTAGAAAACTAGCCCAACGGTCTGGATTGGTGTCCTGAATGTTGGTCTCCATTGTCTCAAAATGGCCACTCTGTTGTGCGGCAGATGAGCGCAGGGAATGGCAGAACAGCACGGGGGTGCATGTATCGAGATTTGGAGCAAGTGACAACAGAAACATAGAGATGTCCAAGCGTGTTGTAATAAGAAACATGCCACACAAAAGACACCACTTCCACACAAGAGTAAAGCTAGGGGAAGTCGCTGTGGCGGCTGTTGGCAACTTCGAACGGTTTCGGACGTCATTCTGTGCCGACACACCTTGCTGTTGTGGAAGAAGTCCACGAGCTCCGGGATGGCATTGAGTACCTGTATGGTGCTGTTTTGATAGCAGGTGTTGCCCAGGTTCCACAGGCCGCAGTGCCCCGCCCCGATGCAGCCCGCTACGAGGGCTCCTGCGCTGGGCCTTCTCGCCTTCGGACTGCCACCCAGGTCCAGGCACCCCAGGTTTTGGGACAGGTTGCGGACGGCAGCGATCTGGCTGCTCCCCCAAGCCTCACATCCGCTGACAGTGCTGGAAGCTGTGCCAGCCGTTGTGCTCAGGGGGTCCCTGTCCCTCAGCAAGTTGCTGGTGGGTGAGGGGGGGCTGGTGCTCTCCCGCTTGGTAAACCTGCTGAAGCTGGAGGAGCGCACCACACTGCCGGACGTGGACAGACTCCTGATCGCACAAGGCACAAGAATTGTGGATCTACAGTGGAAGCGCCCAGGTGAGCAGGTGTCACCTGGGCAGCATCCAGGTAGCAATCCTTATGTTGCATGTGCTCATATGAACCCATGGATCTATGAAATCAGAGAATTTGCCCGGCGAAATGGACAACTGCTTCAGCATTCAGAGTTGCAAATGATGATTGGTTTGTCAGAATAGCTGGATCGATTGCAAAGGGTACAAGCCTTGGGGCCTTGGGGATGATGGTACAAAACAGTGATGAAGTACAAGCTGATTTCAGCAGCAGAAGATTTTCCGATACAGCACCTATGGCACCAGCAGTAAGATGACAGGAGCTCTGCCCTCAAAACGAAAGGAACAATTTCATCCATCAATGCCGCAGGTGGCCAGTGGTGCTGGCATCAGTACGCTGCCAGCATCATTGTGAAATGCTGCCACTGGGCCCCTGCGCCACTCACTGGTATGCTGTGGTCCCTGGAGTGGTTGTTGCAGCATATCTCTGTCCATAGCTCCGGCTAAGTCTGGACGAAAATGATGGCTCCCTGGTCAAACTGGCAGTGCCTCTGCTGCCTCGATCGCACGTCGAGAGCATGGATGGTGGCATCGATGCGATGGTGCTCGACCCAGCGAACACTCCAACCTTTGCCCCCTGGGAGTCCCACCGTTGCACCTTGGGATAGCTCAGGTGAGTGTTTGGTGGCACCCTGACGATTGAGCACCAAAACAGCAAATCAAACCACTGGATTGAGTGCCTGGGAAATCTTTTGGATTCATACTCTGGGAAATTCCCTGCTAGCCACATTGCTGAAGTTGCTGCATTTGAAAAGTTGACAGCGGATTTTAGTCGTTTTCAGCAGACATTTCATCTTCTTTTCTTGAAGGTCAGCAACATTCTGAATGGCTTCCAAGGGCCCTATGAGGTCTGCTTGAGAGCTGCGGGGTGTGAGATTGAGCCCCATCCCTCGGAATCGGTGACCAGACACATGGATAACATTCAGGGCATTTCTGGCACTGGCTGGTAGTAGCATCCTCCTGTTGATGGCTGAAGAACATTATGTCATTACATTTTGTAAAAACATTCGGAGCACAGCCGCGCACCAGATTCAAGGGCGACCTCTAGCCTTTTGCTTCACCTGCCCATCTTGCCGGTTCAGAAAGATCGAGAGTGGCACTCTGCAAGCAATGGTGAACAAGCACACTGCTGTGGTATCCATTGTCACACAAGACAATATGGGTGAACATGTTTCACTGTGAGAAGGGAGATCAGTCCATGGTATGCAGAGCAAGTGAATGGCCACCAGCCTGTGAGCAAATGCATCAACTAGTGGCAATCTGGCGATTCTCACCGGCCTGACTGTGACAGCCCAAGAGACGGCTCCCTGGATGGTGCGCGCTTCAAGAATGAGCTGCTTCTCGTTCCATTTGGAAGCGTCTGCAGCAGCAGAAGGAGCCAGTGTGCTGTTGAGGGGATCCACACAGACAGATGTGCCACTATGTAGAGGATTCCAGCACATTTCAGAATGCACTTCGAATGTTTGCAGGTTTTGTGGGAGACCGAGATGATCCAGATGGTGCATGGTGGCATGTTGGCTTGACCGCAACATGGCTGGATTGTTTATGTATTGCAGCTTTCTTTGCAGCTTTAAGCTGCACAACACAGGCCATACTGAGGGGATAACTGCGAGTTTGTGGACCTGTTTGGGTTTCATTCGCACAGAAGGGGCACAGCACTAATAGTGTTGAGACTGCATGCAATCTGATCTACAACCAGAAAAGTACTGAAAACTTCAATCTACAATGGCTAAACAGCACTGCTGCTGCTGCTGGCAAATCTGTGCATCTATTTCTTCAGCGAGCAGTGGTACGAGTCCTGCCAGCATAAGTGTGCATCATGTAACTGTTTCAGGCTCACAAGGTCTAGCTCATGAGCACCAACATTCACGGCAAGCAGCGCACTGTACTTTATTTCTCAGCTATTTGTCCGCGGAATCTATTTGGTTACATTTTGCACTAGTGAGAAAAGGCCCCAAAATATCGTGAAAAGTTGGCTTCTTTGCAACCGTTTTCAGCACGTACGATTTGTGCACAGCGTCTCTAAACAGTCACGATATGACGTGACAGCAAAGACCGAAGCATCGTGCACGCTTGCGATGGGGCCCATGCCATTGCAACCTCAGCTTTGCAAGGACGTCCAACGGTTCGGAACAGCACGAAACTTCCCCGCCCACAACCCAGAAACGAGGTGGAACATTTCCCAGCGTCGCCACTGCACCCGGCGGCCCGCACGCAGCTGCGACGAAGGGTTGCCACAAGCACATTGCCCACACCACGACTCCACATTCCCTTGGCTGGCGACCGTCAGCCCTGTCACACGGCTGACTGACGGTCGCGCAGTGCCTCCCCTCGCCTGACGACAGCCGTACGACCACCGGACGTCACACTCCGTCCCCCCGTCACTCACGCTGACGCCCTGGGTTGGCAGGCCTTCGTCCCTGTGCAGCCCCGCCAGCGCCTCGAGCCTGTGCCTGGCCTCCGCGGCCGCCGCCCTGGTGCGCCGTCCCTCCATACCCCCTCTCCGCCAGCCTCAAGGCCCTTTTTTGCGTCCTGTGACCATGACAAGCCACAGCATTGACATGGCAGAAAGAAGGAAAGGGAAGAGAGAAACAAGGGAAAAGAGAGAAGGAAAGAAGAAAAGGTGGCCACGTCGCGAGTCGCGCGCGGCAAGCCGCATCAGAGAGCACAGAGGAACGGGTAGTCTTCAGGCTGGCTCGAGCGGGGCGCGCACGTCGGAAAGCATCCATGGAAGATCGCAGAATTCTGGCGGATTGGGAAAGGGGACGGTGGAGGGAGGAGATGAAGCCGTCCAATGACTGGGAGGGGCAATCGCCGACGTTAACGCATTGGCGCGGCTGCGCCGCGATGGCCGTCAAGGCGGCCCCGCGCGGGGACGATCGACTTGGCGTGTAGATGGCTGAGCAGTGCGTTCGCAGCTGGGGGATCCGAGGGATGGGATGTCGTCTCTGACGAGGGGGATGTGGCGGGCAATCCGGAGAGGCCTGCCGGAGGGGTGTGGGCGGCCAACGCTTTCCGGCCTGCAGCCGATCCTTTGGATCCATTTCCCGCCGATTCTGGCGCCATGCGGGCTCGGAAGAGGTCTCCGGGCTGGCGGCATGAAGCTCGCGCGAGGCCGCCCCGACTCTAGCGCGCCCGAGAACGGCCGGGCGTCATGGCGGGAGCGGCGCGCATCACTCGCGGTCGCGCATCACCTGCCTGGCCCTCCGTGCCTATCGGCGGAGGTCCCCGTGACCCAATATCCTTGCTCCTCGATGGCCTGCCGGCTCGCGGCCGCCTGGAGGCGGAGGGCGGGAGGGCGCCTGGCGAGGGGGATTCCAACCGCCGGGGGCGGCGGCGGCGGCCGCTGGAGTGGACCGGTCAGCGCGCGGCCGGCGGGGAGCGGCCGGTGTCGTGCGGAACGAGAAGGGGACGAGAGGGGCGACATTCGGGCGGCATTTCGTGGGCGGCTGGGGCGATGTGGGCGGGAGTGAGTTCACAAGGGATGAAGGGGCAGGGGTGAGTTCCGTTGGCACGACCGACAGGGCGGGCGACAGACCCAAGGCGCTGCTGGGCTTGATTTTTGATTTTCTTGGCTTGGCTCGGCTTCGATTCCTGATTCCTTCTTTTCCTTGTCGCGTTTGATGTTCTCAAAGGGAGGGAGGGACGGCCAGCTGGCCTGTAGGTGTGCGGTGGCCGCACCGGCTGAGAACAAATGACTGAACGTCGTTGAAGATGGGGCGGTTGGATGTCGTGGGACGGTCGGAACTGAGTTGAATCCACTGCGGGGTTGCCATTGCATAGATGCAGCCGGCATGGGAGGGGGACTTTAGATCACGGAAGATAATGCCCTGCCTTCTTTTTCTTCATCATTATTTTTTACAGAACAAGGCAATGAGGTAGCCGTCAGCTTCCTATAATGCCCTGCCTTCACCCGGACCCCATCCATGCCCACCCCAGCACACACATACCCGTGTTGAGCATCGGGACGGGCGTCAGAAAACGTGGGGGATGCTATCTTTTGTGCCAACGCTATCTTGGGTGCTCCCCACATTCCGCATCGAATTGCTGAACAAGTGCGCGCCCCCCAACCCACCCCACCGCCGCACCGCCACTGTCACAGTGACTGGCGAAGGGCACAGCCCCTTCACCAGCTTATCATTGATGTCGTACTTTAGATTCGTATATACGAATAACATATATGTTATGATTGCAGATCTATCTGAACTATGACGCGCATCTCAGCAGAAGTGGCGGGACGTCGCAGCAAAACGTTTTTCGACTTCCTGCACTTGCATGAAACGGCACAGCCTGCGCACTATGGCACACTCTCAATGATATCTAGCTTATCTCCGCGTCGTCTAGCACATTCTCCGCCCTCCACAACACCGGCCACGTTCGATAACGCCAGGTTGCTATATAAACTCCCATCCACCCATCCCCCCCGGCTGCTTGGCACCCCCAGCGCCATCCTCTTTGTTCAGCGTTGCTCATGATTTCTCTCAAATATTGAGAATATCGTTTCTATTCCCCCACTGACGTTCCATCCGTTTCCAGAATGAGGGGGTGGCCGCTGGGCTCCCACTCCTAAATAAAGAAGGAAGGGTACAGGGTGTATGGATTCCCGATCCAGATTGCAGCGGCAGGCCAAACGGAGAGGAGACATCACAGGTGAATGGCATCAAAACATGGCTAAAGTTAACGTTGAATCCATGAGTAATAGTAGCCGTAATTGTTTATTGTAGTAGTATCGATTGCTGCTCCACACTCAGGTACCATAGATCGCGGAGGACAGGCTTGGTTTTAAGCTGTAAAAACTTATCGTATTTACGTTTTTACGCGCAAAATTGGGTGAAAATGTGTAAACACAACGTAAAAACTGCCCGGTGTACATAAGGACAGTACATACAGATTTACGGAGTCCGGAGAGTGGCAGCCAGACGCCCTGAAAGGGGCAGAAAAAGAAGTTTTGTTAAACGCCATCATCGCCCTTGCCAAGGGGGAGGCGGACATTGTGTTGCGGGTGCTGGAGATGCCGGAAGATTGATCATTGTACGCCACTTTCATCATGTAGCCTGGGTGTCCCAGGGAGCCGTGAAAACGTACAAAAGCCGTAAAAAATAGGCCCCTTTGGAAATTTACGTTTTTACGCGTAGAAACGTAAAAGTGAAAAGGTAAACGTAGACGTAAGATCCAAGCCTGACGGAGGATGTCACCCCACCCGCGTTCCACATAAGGGCTGACGTCAGGGATGCGGTGGGCACTATCTTGCGTGCCCCCGCGCTATCTTCCGTGCCCCTCGCGTTCCACATCATGTCGCTGACTCAGTAGCGCCCCGCCTATCACGCTGGCCCGCGTACCGGCAGCAAAGCGTACCGGTGCCCCACCAAATTAGCGCATTTCATAAGGCGCCATTCACGGCAGCAACCAAAACCGGCGGCAGAAAAAGTGATGGGACGCCAGAGGCCGCCGCATTATGCCGCGCCACCCGCATTGCCAGATTGATTGACAAAGCGAGCCGACGCCTGGCCAATATAGCATATTGCACAACATTGCTAAACATTACATAAGGCGCCAGTCACGGCGCCAACCAATAACAGCTATTGGGACGTCGCACTGCACTGCGGACAGCCTGGAGATCCTGATGACCTTGGTTTGAGTGATGGTAGTATGGAGCTGGACACCGAGAGTCTTGAGGACATGGTCTTTGATTGAAGGAAGAATGTCATGGCAAATGCTGAGTTGGAGTGGACTTGATAACATTGGGGTGATAGAACATGCAATGAGATGTAAGATTGTGTGAAAATGCTTTGAATTGTGTTTGTACGTGATGTTGAAGTGGATAGCGGCCCCCCCCCCCCCCCCCGCGCTATCCTGCATACCCCCGCGCTCCGCAACACCCGTCATGTTTGATAACGCCGGGGGCGTTATCTAAAGGCCCCCGCACTATTCAACACCCCCCGCGTTATCCTCAGTGATCTACGGTGCTGCTCACTGTAAAGTGCAGCAGTGTTAATCATCATTCGGTAAGCCCATTTTAGTCCATGTTTAGGTTTTGATACAGCACTAATACGTGATATTTATCGATGTAAAACGATATTTTATATACACGGTATGGACGCGGTCGTCTCTTGGATGTCCTGAGCATGGATGATAATTTCTTCGATTCGCAAACCAAATGCATGCGTAGTGTGTCCTCATCTCTGGGTCAGCCGTAGGGCCATAACGACATCACCCGCGTCATAACATTTGTGCCAGGTACGAAGTCAAAAATTCATCAATGAATGACGTCCGCCATTCCATTGCAGCTGTCAAGTTTTCGGTAAATGTACTCGATGCACCTGCCCTGTACACGTGCGATGCTGACGTCTTTTGTGGATTCGTCACAGCCCTGGAATGCACCATGTCAAAGAGTGCAAGCTCTAAAAGCAACCCATACTGTTATCAGCTAAAATACCAGACATGGTGTTCCAGCCCCCTGCGCAAGGGCCTGTTTCACGCAGCTGTGATCAGTGTGTCACGTGCTAACTCGTTTAAAATCGTGGCATCCGCCCCTCCGCGCCACCCATTCGCTGATCGTCGACTCGAGCACCAGCTCGCGCCGAGCACCGTGCGCCAACGGCAAGGAGAGGGACGTCCCTGTTGGCCGGAGTCCGTCTTCTCTCGCTGATCGGCCGCGGCGGTGCGGCGCTCCGGTTGGCCTGCGCAGGCAAGTGGCTGACTGGTCCCTTGGCCGGGCACCCAGACGCGTCCCCCATGCGGTTGTCGAGGGGGTACGAACCGGGTTGGCGTCGATCTTTGAAATGTCTTGCGTGCGTTCGGGCGCGCCATTCCACAGGGGCTGGCATGTTTTGGATTTGTGGGCCCTGCGGCTGTCGGGCACCGAGCGTTCGGGTGGGGGCCTTGTTGATTTTGTGACTTTCTTGTGACCTGGGCGGACAGGGGAGTCCGCCAGGGTAGGTATGACCCAGACTGGACCTTAAGAGCGTCCCACCGGCGCATACGGTGTGGAGGATAGGTTGGGAGATTGCAGGAATACGAGTGGGTGGCCGTCGTCCCGTGCAGTCCGGGCGCATGGTGGTGATGGGCCAATGTTCGGTCGACGCCATCCGAAATCTGTTGGTGGGAAAGGGAGAGGGGGTGTTGGGGCTGGGGTTATCTCCACGAACCCCAGCCGCTGCAACTGCGCCAAAATGTAGGATCGACAGCAACCACTGGAACCTGCGGGTGATGCTGTGAGGCAATGGCAACCCCAATGCCTTGGCTTGTGTTGGCTGCCTACGCTTCCACGAGCAGGGCATACTGGCGTTCAAAATGAATGAATTTTGTCGCATCAATGTGGCGTGTTCCGTCGAGGTTTTTTGGTGCAATGCTGAGCAACAATGCTTGAATGTCCATGCATCAATGAGTCAATGCAACATTCAGGCAGAGCTGACATTAATATCAACACTAACAAAATGTTTGCTGCTTGGGCATTATTATAGCATGCCTTGCCAGTGCATAAACGCTCTTGTTGCATCAACACAAGGGAATTCCAGATGCCAAAAGGGATGGAGTCGAATAAGTGTGGATACAAGTTGTGGATGCCCGTGGTGCATGAGAGGAGGCACTGGAACACACAGTGCTGGCCTATGGACAGCTGGAAGTCCCATGAGTAGCTGGCGCTCTTGGTGGGAATAATTGAGTTGATTGTCCGCATGAACAGTTTCAGGCGAGTGGTTGGGACAGGATATGCAAAAGGACTTGTCTGAGGCATGCTCCCCTTTAACATTATGCAGCATGTCAATTTTGCCAGTTGTGGCCACACAGTAGGAGAGAAAAAGACTGGTGTTAGGCTGGACCTTTCAGCTCAGGATACCTTCAATCAGTCCCCACACAGTACAGTGCAATAGTGGATGCAGGGCTGCTGATCATGGGGACAGTTGTCAATGCCGCTCATTTGGCATTCGACGTTTTTTCCCTTGGCCAGCTGATCTTCTCCTATCTTCGAATTCATGTGGCAGAAGTGTGGAAAAAGGTTTCCATTCTCCTGCTTGGCGACGCATGGCAAATTGTGGCACCACTGCATGATCCCCAAATGATCACATACAACTCGCCTCGTCCATTTGGCAAATGTGCCCAGGACAAACATGCAATGAGTGATCATTCTTGTTGAGCTGTGCTGCTGGAAGAAATCACAGATTCCTATATTCAGTTTTTGCACACATGTGTTGTGGATGTGGTAATTATGTATGACCCCACACGTTGGTCTAGAATGCAAAGTTGCATCATTGTGCTGTGCCATCGTGATGTTGTAGACTTCAGTCAGCCGTGCACGGCTCCCCGTATTAAGGAGTTGCATCTATAACTCTGTTGGGCAGCAGCATTGCTGTGTTCTCCTGATTTGGCATCAGTTCTGGACAATTTGCTCGCAGAGATTCAAAGAAAAGGGACGTGTTGTCAGTGGCCTCTGCTAAATTCTAGAAAAATATTGGCAACAGAATGAAAAAATGGATCTCATACAATCTCCACAGTCTTCAACTATTGAAGGATCAAACTCAAAGAAATGCTGTTGTGAACATAATTTTTCAATGTTCAGGGCCTTCTGGCAGGTTGAGCCATGCTGCAGCTCAAGCGCTTGCTAGAGGTTCTGCTTGTTGGTGGCAATCCATTCACATAGCAGGTGGCAGACAGAAATCAAACCGCCAGGACAGGCAGGCAGGGTCAGCGGAGCTTGGAGTGTATCAGTCTGCAGAAACTGTTATTGCAAACATCTTGGTCCATCACATAGGCACAATTGCACAACAGGACTGAGCAGCAGATGGAGCACATCAGTGCATCCTTTCTGGATCAAGTCATAATGATACCAACCATCAATACAAGCTTTCGATGCGTAAGCTCACTCTTACAGAGCCATGTGCTGCCAATTGGGGGCCAACGACTGGGATGGATCTTCATCAACGCTTTATTCATTTCCCTCCCATGGGCTGGTGATTCGGCCTGTCTTGCTACTTCTGCAACTGTGTGCCTGCATGCTATTCCTGTTGTGCACAGACTTGTGCATCATCTTGCTGAGTGCAAAAACGAGCCCACAAAATTATTGCATGTGAAGAGCTGCATCACATGCCCAGCATGTTGAAAAGAAGTCTTCTATCTGTTGATTGATGTCGCATTCGAAAGGCTGTGGTGTAAGATGCAATTATGATGGTTTGGCATTATTTCCTGTGTATGCTTTCCACCGGGCCCTGTACTTGTCTCTGAACGTCCTCACATCCCTAGCCTTCAAACCCCGCCTGTGCCCTGCACCCAAACTTGCTGCCCTGCCGAGACATCCCAGTTTCAGTATCCCCGCAGCCATGAGCCCCCACTGGCGCCTCTCCCTTATCTGTCGTCAGCCACAACCCCTTCCTTTCAATTCCTTTCAAACTATGAGCACGATCGCCGCCCCACTCTCCCTCTTCTCCTAATCCCCAGCTTGCTCCCGTTTTGGGAACATGCACACTGATCAGTTTGTGTGTCCCCAAAACAAGAGCAAACTATTGAAAGTCGCAGCAGCGCGTGCGTGAACAGGCTGCGACTTGGCACCCAAGGCCCAGCGGCACAGCCCGACGGGCACCCCCCCATGCTCCAGCCCCGACGCACATCAGAAACTCCATCCCCAAGATCAACAATCCCAGATCCCAGATCGCCCCGCCCAAAGTACGCGACCCGCCTCCCCTCCCGCGCCGCGTCGCCCGTCACCGCAAGGTCAGCCCGGCGGTACGCCCAGCGGGCCCGCGGCTCCCCGGCCCCCACCTTGGGCACCACGCACTCCACGGAACCGTCCCCAACGCGCGGCCCCCCCCCCTCCCCTATTCACACCCCCAACACGCGCGCCCGCGCCGCAGAGCGGCCGCCATGGCCAGCGCCAGCCCAGAGCCGAAGCGGCAGAAACGCGACTACACGGAGTACACGCTGAACATCAACACCGCCGTGGACAAGGAGTACGAGAAGAGCTCCTTCTCGGACATCGCCCGCGCGCCGGTGGTTGCCGTGGAGGGCATCGCGGAGCGCGGCGCGGAGGCGCTCAACACGCTGGGGGTGAAGTGAGTGGGGAGCTTCTGGCCCCCGGGGGGTGCCTGCGTTTGACGGCGGGCATTCTTGTCCGTCGCTTTGCCTGTCTGGGGGCCCTCCAGAGTGGGAGATCTCCGCCTGCCGGCGGCTGGCGGCATTTTGCCGAGTGCCAACGGCGGGGAATGCACTTTTGTGGACGCGGCTGGCGCTTGACGCGGATGAGTGGGAATTTCGCGGAGTGCCTGCGGTTCGGGAACTTCGGTTGCTTGTCGTTTTCGTTTTCTCACCGGGGCTCTGGGTGGCCATGTCGGCGGGAAGCGGGGGGAGGGGGTGGTTGCTGATGGGCAAGCCGGGGTCGGGTGCGCGCAGGACGGTGCGGGATTTGGGCGAGTGGAAGTACTACAAGTGGGCCAAGGCGATCACGGCGCTGGCGGCCAAGGAGGTGGAGGGCGGGCGCGCCGAGGGCACGGTCATGAACATCGACCAGGCGGTGATGAAGGAGTACGAGAAGAAGTCGCTGAAGGAGGTGGCGGAGGCGCCGGTGCACGCGCTGCAGGGGGTCAGCGAGAAGACGTCGGGTGAGTTGGGGTGCCCGCGTTGTTGGAGCGTGATGGTGAGGCGCCCCTTGCGGAGGTTGAGAAGGGGGGGGAAGGGCTGTGAGCGGCGTGGGTCAATGCGTGCGATGTCTTTGGAGCAGGGAAGTTGTGTTGGGCAATGCCGTGGGCCTCTTGGCGGCACCAGCGGTGTTTGTGCGTGGAAACCGGCGGGCCAAGTAACCGAAAAGACCCCTGCTGTGAGCTCCAGAGCGCGAGATGTATGGCGGCGGGGAGGGGACGGGGGGTGGTGGGTGGCATGTGCATGCCTGTGGAATGCACTTGCACTGATGAAGGGGGGCGGCATGGTTGCCTCGTGCTCGTGGCTGGGGGGTTGGATCCAGGGCTTGGTCTGGGAGCGTTCCGCAAGACGAATGCGCTGAAACGCGTCCGACCAGCAGTCTAGGCTGTTCTGCCGTCATTCTGTTCTGCTCTCACGGATGTCGCTGTGGCCTTCACCGGCTGTCCAGACTGGCATTCATCTGCCTGGGAAGGATAACCCACGTTCATTTGGAACAGCACAGTAGTTCGGCAGACTTGTGGCTTTCCTGTCGCTGCCAGTGGGGGCCAGGCACACTCCGAGCTCTCGCTATTATCTTGGTTTGCGGATTAGCAGACGTCTGCGCTGGGTTGTGCCGCTTTTTCGCTCCTCGGTTTCACAGTCCACGCTGCTGAGGAGCTCCTCCAAACACACACACACACACACACACACACACACACACACACACACACACACACACACACACATTTCGCGACCCCCACCTCCTGTACCTTCATAGCTTTTGTAGCTTCCATCGCTCCTATGCTTTTGCTGATGTGGCAATTTGACGAGTCTGCAAACACGCAGACCCTCCGGGCCTTTCCGCTTGATCCCCCGCTGACGATTGCCGCCCCTCCCCCTGCTCCCAGACGGCCTCGCCACCATCTTCGTCAAGACCGTCGAGGACCTGGCCAACAGCAAGTTCGCGGCGTGGTGCGAGGCGATCGCCACGCTCGCGGACGTCGAGCAGCTGGAGGCGGAGAACCGGATGCTCAAGAAGCTGGAGTGAGGCCCGGCGCGATCGGGCCCTCCCTCTCCCGTCCAGCACGTCTCCAGCCCTGCGCCGAAGTCGCGACGACTCTGCCCGCGGCCGCGAGGGCCACACGCCGCCGGGAGGGAAAATTGACTCGAACTGGTGGGCTGGGGATTGGGGCGTGTGGTTGGAACAGGGGACGAGCGGACGGGGACGTGCGTTGTTGCGCGCTTTCCGGAGGGGAGAGGGGTTTGAGAGTGTTTCCTGGGCCCTTGTCACCCAGGGATGGTCATGTAAGGCGTCGGGCACCCCGACGACTGGTCGACACGACAGGGGAGCAGCGTGGTACTGGGGTTGACGCCCAGCCACGAATGTGTTGAGGAGGGGTGACTGTGCGAGGCTGGAGGGTGAGAAGAAGTCCTACACTTGACACACAGTCACGGAAGAATGTGCGCGCCGCCGTCCGAGCCGCACCCAAGGAGGCAGGAGGGTGAAGAAACGCAGCAAAGTGTGAATAGCAGAACTTTTGTGTCCTGAAGGGAGGGTGCAGTGGACGCCGTCGATTGCCGCAACCGCCAGTCCACTCGGGCAAAACATCAGTATCGTGGAAAATCACATTTGTGTACGTCTCCGGAAAAAGAGGAGGCGATCTTATCAAGGTAGTCGAAATCCAAGACAACTGGAACACGAAGGAATAAGGAACTCAAAAGCCATTGCATATCCATCGCATCCCCATAGGAAACTTCAGCGAAGGATAATTCGGTCAAAATCTGTGTTGGCAACCCATAAACGAGAAGCGACTTGCCGAGGGAACTATTGAAATAAACCATTCCCACTTCAACTGCCAATTTGAGAACTCTGATGCTGATACCCAACTGCGACTGGCGCCTCCTCACATAGGGCGAAGAGCGCCTCCCTGTTGAAATTCCCCAGGGAATTGGCGAGAAATCCACACGAAATCCAAAACCAAATGACAAATGCGTCGATGCACGAGTCATGGCTGCCATCAAAGCAAAACGGGCGTTTCCCACAACGGCGTCAGTGTGACGATGTCCCCGAGGCATGCAAATTTTGCAGTGTCAAGGCGTAAAGGTAGCCTGAAAGGTAGCCAGGCTTTTTTCATGGCACAATGAAATGCAGCAGCACCATGCGTGCAGGTGGCTCAAATGGACATGACGCTGGCCGCTTCACCACCTGCGCTGCATGGTGATCCACATTCTGCTAGCTTCCTACCAGTTACCGCTTCAAAGCGAGCAGAATTTGGGTCTGAAGCTCTTGCGCGTTGTTGAAATTCGTTGCCTTCCACCTGAGGTTGCTCGTCGCTGCGAGGGGCTCGTTGCCGTGGTTTTCTTGGCACAATTTAGGGAAGACGCCATGTTGATTTTGTTATGTTTAGCGTCAATTTGGCGTTACGCACAGCCCCCCTCCCATCCCCCCTTAGCGTCAATCCTTATGTCGAAGTCAGGATGACTCAGCATCATTGCGTAACGGTGTGTTGCCATTTTTTGAAGAAAGAAAAACAGTCAAAACTGCCGCAATTTTAGTGGGCTGAAAACTAAGATGCACAATGCCATAGCAGATGATGGGGGGCGGTTTTGAAGGGCGCTAATTGAGAGTTTATGGTTCCTTTGTGAAAACTGAAAGCAAAAGGGAAGTTTTGAACCAAGTCATACGTTTAACGCCGCTTTTCAGCAGCTTTTTGGGTATTTTCAAGCTTGTGTCGATTTTGCTGCAATTTTAAATTACATAATCTCAGAATTACATAATCCCTTAGTGTCACAGGCCTGGACCCACCCCCCACCTCACCCTACATCAACCCCCCTAGCGTCAAATGAACGCCAAAAGTAACAACTTCACTCTAAGCGTAACAATTTCGGCATAGTGTCTCACCTTATGGAAGGAAACCACATTAGTCCGAAGTTTGTACCAAGATTCTAACGAGAATTGGGCCATGATCATCCATGACACATAAGAACGGGAATTCCCCCTCTTCGAAGATGGGGGCTTCGAAGCCGTGGGCACAAAGAACATAAACAAAATCACAAAAATGGTAAGGAAGCATATGTGCGGCTGTTGGACATAGTGGATGTTGTAACCAGTCTCAAAACGCGCACTACGCGCACATTGATATTCCTTTGCAATGCGAGAATCCTTGGCGACCTCATCGCCAATCGTTACACCAGCAAAAGTGGAAGCTGTGCAGCTGGTGACCTGCCAAAAAGAGTCACGCGTTGGCCAGGCCACAGGATTGTCCCAGAAGAATGTCAATGGTACGCAGCCAAAACTGCAGGCAGAAGTGGAGGTTGAAAACGGAAAAGGGCATCAAATAACTCAAGTGATGTCAATTTTTTGCTGTGAGAACCTGGTCCGCAGTGCAGTATGTCGGTGGAAGAGGGAACGCCATTGGCCCATACTTGAAAATGCCCGTCGCCTTGCATTGTCCTCTCATCCCCGGACTTGCGAGCGGTCCACTACGATAGGAAACTTTTCGGAAACTATATAGGCACCTCTGCCCGGCACAAGCACCGGATGTCGCACCGGTCTGCCGCAACTGGCGCTCCGATTACTTCAAATTTCATTGCCCGCATTTTCTAAACACGACGGATCACAAATCCCAATTCTGCCGTTGGCCTCCACCGAACCCATGAACAAGGAAGTCGGGAAACTCAATGTTCAATCGGGACATCAGATTTGTGCTCTCGGTACCAAAACCCCCGCACACGTAGAGTGGACTGCTGCTCGGCTAAAGAGCGAAACGGAATGGGGCAATCACTGTTCGGGGCCCCTGAGCAGGGACACAAGCCTCGCTTCCAAATCTGCCTTCTTGCCCCCAAGTTTCTGTTTGTGCGCCTTCAGATAGCACTTCATTTCAGGAACGCTAAGCTTTCCGACCTTCCCCTCCGCAAAGCCCTTCAAAACCTTCTCGGTCACGCTCGGAAGATCCAAGTCGGCCACCTTCGACCTCTTCTTCGGCTCTGGCCCCTTGCGCTCTCCTGCCTTTGGCGCGGGTGGCGCAGCCGACGCGCACGGTGCTCCGTTGACGGCCCGCTCTCCCCCTTGGCCGGCAGCGGTCGCGGCGGCCTGTGGTTCGGATGCGCTTGTCGACAGCACCTCTGAACAGGCCCGCACTTCATCTTGCTTCGCCGAACAGCTCGCAGCAACCGGGTGGACGATCGGCTGAGCGGCCGTTTCCGCAGTTGGCACTGTTGCTCCGCCGCCTGTGCCTTGTCCACGCGCAGCTGCAGACGGATCCTCGATGCTCTCCGCTTCTGCCGCGGGGGCCCGGGGACGGCAGGGCTTCGATCCAGGAGCGGGCTGTTTCGACTGTGCTGGGATCTTTGCCCCCTTCTTCTTGGCCTTCTTGGCGGCGGGCTGGGGTGTCAGGCCCGCGCGGGCCACAGCCGGGGTCATCAAAGCACCGGGTCCTAAGGGTCCGCACGGGTGTGCTGACACGGCTGAGGCCTGCTTTAATTGCGGGCGCTGCGTCTTCATCTTCTTCAGAGCTGGGGCCATGACGGGGACCTTCACGCCATCGGAGCCGGGTGTTGGACAACCCCGTGCTGGTGCGGAATTTCCGAGCGTCGAGCCAGCGTTTGGATCCACGCACGGGCGCCGCACCTTCGCCCTCTTCAACACGGGAGTGACTGAGGCGCCATTGGCGTCGCTTGTGACAGAAGGAGTCGGACGGGCTCTTTTGCGACCAAGGAGGGGCGCCGCTGGCGCCGTCGCGCGTCCGGGTGCAGGGCTGGGAACTTCCGACAGGATCTGCCTTATGTTTGTCAGGTCGTGTTTGCGGCCGCACGCGATGGACCCAATGCGGATAGAGGGTCTGATCGCCTGTGGCGCCAGCAGCAATCACCAGTCAGGTGGGAGCTCGAGCAATTACAGGAAGCGTTCCGTGTGGGTACGCCGTTGTTTGTGGAAAAGCAGTGCCGATGTCGCACTATTTGACCCGCGATCGAAAGCTGTTGAATTGGTAAGACTTGTGTATGAGCAACGATGAGCTACAAGCATGGCTATCGCTTTGCACAGTGGTTTGGTAACTTACAGGTTAGACTTATTTAAAACATACCTGGACTAATGTATGCTGGGAAATACAAAAATGGCCACAACCACTTGCACAAGGATTACAGCATTTGTTGGGCCATTTCATCATCGCTGAATTTTGGTCCAGAAAACCACCAAAAGCGCTGGTGACCCATTTTTCCAGTTGACGTCAGTGTTGTCTATTCTGAAGATCCTGCATTAGAAGCTAAGATCGCGCAAGAAGATACTGAACCGCAATTCCGTGAACAGGAAATGAATGAGTACATTTCCAATCATTTGTAAACATGGCTGGCAATTCTTTGTGCCAACTTTTCGCCTGTGAAATGGATGGCATCCGAAGATGCAGAACATTTTGAGCTCGGAGATCACCTTCGCCTGAAAATTTTGTACACGTTGCGTTTCCATACATATGGAGGGTTTCTGCGTGCATCATGGCGACTTTAGTCCCTATCCCAGAGAATCTTCAATTCGTCTCTGAGAGGCGTACGCAAGTGAAAATCGGCCAAACTACAGGGTTCCGAGAAGTGTAAAAATCGTGTAAAACCGTGTCAAAAGGGGAAAATCGTTCACAATCATTCAATTGTTACTACACGGTTTGGTCCGACTTTATACGATGAATACACGATTTAGCACGATTTTTACACGATTTTCAATTGTGTTACACGGTACACAATTTCGAAACCGTGTATTTTGGTATGCTTTTTTATTAGTGATACCTGCGGATATCGCACCCCGCAAGCGAGCATCGCTTCTGCTCCGTGCCCGCTGTCCCCACCGCCCTCTGCAGCGGTCCTCAGCTCGGCGCCACCATCAGCCGCTCCTGCACCAGAAATCAGACTCTTGGCGAGAGTCCAGTTCAAACTCTTCCTTGGAGGGGCATACTCTGGCCTGCGGCCCTCAGTCGGCGCTGCAGGCACGCCGCACGTAGAATGGAGGCGGCTGCCGCTTCGCAGAAATATGTTGACGTCGGCCCAAAAGGGGAATTGGGATGAGGACATGGCGGTGGATGCGGCGTGCAGGACGGCCTGGCCGCCGCCCGCTCTCATCTTTGGGAGGACCGGCGACAGCCCGGAAGCGGTCCAGACGCAGCACGACGGCACGGCCATGCAAGCGGACGGATCTTCGGCGCTGGGAGCCGCAAGTGCGCATACGTCATTCGCCAGATATTTTCGAGCATGTTGAAGCCAGCTTCTGGATCTGTTTTTAGTTCGCATGAATTTTGGCCCAGTGAAGTTGGTACGAAAGAAAAGGGTGGACATTTTACAACACTTTTAACTTCTAAATTGATATGTTGATAAAGTAGTTGCACTGTGTACTGGCAGTGTCTTACATAGTGGATCGTAAAATTGCTGATGCGCCAATTTGGACAACTCAGTACCCTGCACAGAGCGCCATTGAGTGCAGTATGAAAATGGAATGAGATGAAATGTCAAATATTGTCATTGTGTCAATGGCATGCAACAGATCATTTCCATTTAGATGTGAAACCTTTTCCATATGCACTACCATTTTAAATCTTGTTGCTCAAAACAGCACACTAAGTACAGCGCCATTGCAATTATAGGTACTGATTGTGCACCATAATGACAGGGAGAAATTTGGCTTGAGCTCTTTTCAATGCGCGAAGAATACAGTAAATTAATTGGAATTGTTCCAACACGCACCTGCCAAACGACACGCTAAACGTGAAATGAATATTTTCTGGAAGAGACTGGCTCATTATTTGAGACCAATCCGTTCTCATGGCGCGATCTTCACTGCATGAAGCTCGGAAGCCGCGGAGCACGCAGGGGCTGGACAAGAACAAAAAAGTGTGAGTAGGCGCACAAATGCTAATAGAATTGGTAGATGAAATCTGCATCATTGCATTACTGGAAATGAGAGAATTGGTATATCCATGAACTGGTGAGAGTCGAAACACATGTAAAATTTGAAAGCAACGATTATAACATAAAAAGGCAATGGACTTGTTTTTTTGGTGGAGTATTAAATGGCTATAGAATGCAACAAATGTCCAATACATCAAATGCTACCAAATCAGACCATTATTGCCTTGGTGCAGCCATTCCATACATGAGTTGCACCATCCGCACCGTTGTATTTGCTATTAAAAAGATTCTTTTAAAGAAAATTATGCTATAAAGGATATTATCAAGTCGCCTGGTGTAGCATACTATACAGTGAGCGAAGGTGGTAGAAACTCGTAGCTAATACTGCGATACGGCTAGCAACTTTGACACAGCAGCTAATTAGTAATAAAAGTCATACTACCGCGCTCTTGGAAAGCCTTGATCCTTATCTGTCCTTATTCCAGGACCAATTGTGGTTGGTAGGCGTTATTTTGTTCTCGCGCGCAACGTTGCGGGCGGTCGCCAACATTAGCGTTCGATTTCATTTGTAGAGTTTTTAAAAACAACTTGGAAACAGAACCCTCGTGCAATACATGTACCCCGAATATTCAGCACATATCTTGACGTAAGTGCAAACACGCAATTCCATGGAGAAAATCGCAGGACGACAGATCTCACGTCAGCCCCGGCAGTAGCCGGCAAGGAAGATGAGCCGGGACTGTCTTGATGTGAGTCGGGCCCGCGGCGACTTTGCCGACCTCCTCTCCTGCTCCATGGTCCTTTTGCTCACCGATATCAGGAGAGAGGGCTCTGAAGCGGACCACCTCTGGGAGTCAAGCAAAATGCGCGAAACAGCTTACTCTAAAATTGCCAAATCACTTTTGCTTGCACTTATCTGTCTACTCCATATCATCGTTCAGAGGGATATGTCATTTTTATTTGGGCTGAGGATTTCGCGTTTCCTGATCTTATCCAATAGTAACCTTGCAGTGGGTCAGAGAATGGCGATAGATGATGGTAATGGTTTTCCGGGCGATTGCAGCACAGAGCCCCTCCCTGATTTAAAATCTTCCATAAGGCGATGGAAAATATATTCGAGACTAAATTTCCAATGTTTACATCGAGTCCTTGACCTAATCATTAAAGCCGCGGTGCATTTGAATGCATTCTAAATGCATATCATATGAACACTGCTAGCACTGCTTTTAGCAGCGCTACTTTGAACATCATGCTCATGATGGGTTTTTTTATTATCCACCCTACTTATTCCAATGATTGATTGTTGGGTAATCTGTAGTACTTCTATATCGGCTGATTTGGCAATATTGCTCATCGCACTTGCAAATTGCCATTAGTATGCAGTCCCGAAATACATTATAGGCAAAATTACGCAGAAGTTTCTTATCGTCAATTTAATAATCACTGATGATCGATCTTCCTTGACTCAAATTTTGGATAAGGCTGGCCTCAATTCTCGTATCATTTATTTGAGGGAAACACTCTCTTACTGAAGCGATTCGCTGATTTCATTCAATAGTAGAAATTGGTGTCTCCCTCAGTGGGTCAGCCACTTTAACCGATGCGTGTTCACAGGAGCTGAAATGGACTATACAACGAACTCACGCCCTACATTTCTGTATTGTATCCTTTCAGCACAAATTCGGCTGCAGAAACACTAAAGATTCAATGATCATCGCCATTTCGCCATTCATACGCCAACGGCAACAGTGATGCCATGCAATTTAAAAGCCATACATCAATTCCCGGATGCTTCAGAAACGGAATCGATACTCTAAATTGGATATCACTTGCAAAATATCTTATTTATGCATATCCAGTCCCTCGCTCCACAGTAGACACTTTTGCCGTCATTTTATAAAGACTTCAATGTTTCCTTCGCAAGCGCATGCAGCTCTTATAGACGACTGTTGTTCTCTAATCAGGGCGAATTCGTTGATCCATTTTGGGAGGCACCTGGCACCAAATCCAGGTGTATCGTGCGAGGGGGCGTGACGCTGGCCTCCACGAGGATGGACATTGTTTCCACGAGGCGTCCGGGAGGTGTCGCCAGGAAGTCGCCCCTCAGCATGCGGCCATCCCCCAGCGGCCGCCACCCGGCGTCGCTCAAGCACACGGCAACCGCAGCTGCCGCTGCCCTCTGGATCTCGGCGAGGGACGCCGTGGGGAGGGGCTGACATTTTGCTGCTGAGTAATTGTACCCACGCAAGGTTACGATATCGCCAGGCACCGGCCACAGCAACGCGATCGATTGTGTTCTTACATTTAGCTTTGGCGCATGGTTCGCCACTCATTTGCGTGCGATTCTTGTGCATTGGTGGATTGCGAAGAATTCCACAGTCACACGACACTGGCCTAATCGCAGAACAGCCATTGACCATTAGTAATTCTAGACGAGTATTCTGGGGGTTTTGTTCCCCACAACTGAACTAAGCACCGGTCTATATATAGTACCATAATACCCTATGTAAATGTTAACCACTCGCCGGGCGACTTACATTAATCAAGCCAGGGTTCTTCGACGTGTCTCGCGTATCGAAATTGCGAAGTTTTAAAACTGGCACATATGGCATATCTGATCGTACCTTTCGCTGGCTCTTGGATTCTGATGCCTAGATTGGACTCCTGAGACACGAGCGCGGTGATGACTTGGGAAGACACGGCCTGCATGCAGTGACGATGAACCCTACCTCCATTTCACTCTCTGGGAACGAAAATTACGGATAGCAAAGATTTTGGATGGAATTATGGCCACAACTGCCTTTTATTTGAAATGGAACTCATTTGCGAATTCGGATAAAATGTGGTCAGGCGATTGGAATAAATGTACTCAATCACCGCCATTCACATGTGGCCTCCCTGGTTACAGTCAAGCTCCTTTCACTCCGAAGTTTTGCCAAGGAGAAGAAACAATAAGCGCCTGCATGTGGTAGCAAAAGGTTTTTGTTTTAGAGCCAAAATATAATAATTTTGTTACGTCGGGGGTTGGTGTTGAGCTGGGTATTAGGTAGGATAGTATTTAGTGGGTTGTGGTATTAACGAACAAGTAGGGTAGGGAATTGAGAAATCCCTTCGAAGAGCTCGATGGTCACACTGCACATCATGGGCGCAGATGGCGTTAATCAGGACGACAAATGTTCCCATCTGTTCGAGCATGTCGCAAGAGCCTGAATGGTGTCGACCTGGTATCCTTCTGCATTCCTCTAAGAGCAGCATATACGTTTACGTTTACTCTATATAGAGTGAATTCACCCATCGCTTTGTTGAGATTAACTGATGATTCAATCATTGTTGATTATCAGTGATGATTCATTCACCATATACACTAACGAAAAAAGGACGAAATAACACTTTTACGAATACACACAAAACACATTTCATCAAAGTTCTGCACGCTAAGAACACAAAAATAACCCAAACCCGTAAACTTTGTGCACGTTTGAACACGTGTTATTTGGCCCTTTTTTCCTAGTGATGTGAAGCATATAGTGTCGTAGGACGACATGTCCAGTACCTCAATTACCGCAGTTACCCCAAGATCCAAGATCACCGCTGGCGACAGCGGCAAGAGGTCTTCTAAACACCCGACAGCTATTTCGCAATTCGGTACATTACGGCGCTCAGCTGGAAACATACCACGCCACTGATACACTATCTGCAGAATACTGAAGATATTGATTGAACGTGTTTTCGTTAGGCGCAGCACGTTGGAATTTCGAAACATGCATCGAGCTCGGTATGGATTTCATGCCCAACATCGCCTCTAAGGTGCAAGGGCAGTGTTTTGTCATGTTCATGTGACAAATGTAATCAAAGGATTTGAGCATCGAGTTCGCGAGAACGGGGCACAATTTGCCAATGCGCAGCCCCAAGATCGACGCACACGCGTCGCGACCGCCGCGCCCGTGGGCGCGAAATGGATTTGCATGAATCCGCCCGGATTCACCCTCCGACAGACGACACTGACGCCCTCCCCGCCGTCTCGCGCCACGGCCACGCAGGCGCCTCCGGGCCGGGCTTGGTTGATTGCCACGCACGCTGCCCGGCACGCCCGCCGCCTCTCGGGCCCTTCCCCGGCCCCAGAGCATCGATCCGTGCCGTCACCCCTCGGCAGGCCGCACTTCGCTACGGCTGCGAGCGGCGCGGGTATGCTCACGAAATCGGCGAAGTCGCAGCCGCTTTCAAACTCCAGGGTGGCACGGGGAGGGGTGTAAGGCATTGGGGAGCGGATGCACAGCCGGCCGCTGGGCTGATGCGGGTATCGATTCAGCTATTCGGGGCGACAGCTGAGGGATGGAGGGGAAAAGCGTACCGCCGCGTGTGCTGCGGTCACCTGCTGTGTGTGTGTGGGTGGGGGGGGGAGGGTTTGGCGGGAGCTGTGGGGCCGGGGCGCAGGCGAAGTTGAAAATGGTTTGGCGTCCTGACGGTCCATTATGGAAGCCGGAAACCGACATTTGTAATTACTGCGTTCCACACCCAAGCCCTCCCCAGTTGTTGAAAATCGTGTGCTGGGAACGTCAGCAGTGTTAAGGGGTCATGTCATGTCGGTATTGCTGCGCATGGCTTCGCTTGAACGTTGCGCTCCCCATCACCCCTTCGCCTCTCTTAGCATCACTTTTCGACGATCAGTGTGAAAAGGTCGACTTAGTGTCACCTCCAATCTCTTGGAGGTGGCACTATATTCAGTATATACTGAATCGAATCATAATACAGGTCATTCTGTGGTGCCGTTTTGCGCCAACGGGAGTCGGGCGGTGCCGCCCAATGTGATCCCACCACGAGTGTGTCATGATGTTGTGCACCGTGTTAGCAAATTAGCCGCCGTATTGAAAGCGGACATTTTAAACTCTAATTTGAATCTTTCGAATTCGAAACATCGGTTCTGTAGGAAATGGTCCGCAGGCCTTGAGACTCAAGAAACGGAATATTTTAAGTTGCAAAATTCCGAATTACATCAATATTATTCGATTCGATCGTGGATTCCACGATCGTGGTCTCGCAGCTCCGAGGTACCAGGTAAAGGGGGATCACATGCAGGTCACGGGCGATTGGCACAAGAAAAATGCGGACTGATGCATGGAATGTGATGGATACGCATATTGTGAGCACAACTGAGGGAGATCATGATCAATTGATCAATTGTCGTGGTGCGAACAGTGAAACGACTTGAATTCGTGAGGTGTGGTCAATGCTCTCGTCACATTGATGCAAATGTTCAGATATTCCGAGCGAAATGACAGCGTTCTCGCTATATGAATGGCGTGTTTTGCGCATGGGGATATAGGTTGGAGATCTTGAAGGTGGAATAGATAGCTTGTCGTTGTCGTTGAATGTGCATAATGCAACGGTTTGGCAACCACCAGCTGGAGCACGCCCGCTGAAATATGTTCAGCGAAAGAGACGTCCGACAGAACAGACTCGCGTGACGTTACTCGGTTGCTAAAAGGGTCTGCGCAGACGCAGACACTTTCACATCGCCAAATGTCCTAAATGGCCGCAGCATGCCGCGTGGGCATCCAATCTCTCGCCAATTTCTCGGAGGGCTCATCCATCGTAGTTGTGGGAGGGGGATCACATTTGCATTGCTTTTGAGCGTTGGCCAAACAACAGCTGTTCTCTATTGATAGAGACAAGCACTTCTTTGTGGCATTTTCCTGTGCTGTCAGTCGACGTTCTTGAACGGACGGATCTCGAGCAACCCGACCGATTCGAATTGTCGCCTTTCTTTCTGACTTTGCAAGCTTTTACTTATTTTGTTTTCTTTCTTTGTTCGGTTCGCCATAATGCCACCTCGTTATTGATACAATGAGCGTCACGCATCGCGCCCTCATTCCATTATACTAGCGCCCCGAGAGGCCCAGAGATAGCCCGCAATGGGCTTAGAACTCCGATGTACCACACCAGCGGGAGGCTCTCACACCGGCAGGACAACGCGCCAACACCAACTACGGCTAGCCAGGGCATCAGAAAACGCACGACGGGCGACAGGGCCCCAGCCAGTGTCCAGGAAAGGACAACAATAACGTAACCCGGCCACCTATCAGCCAACAGAGAGGAGTTCCAACGGAGATGATGAACTTCAAACTTTGAAGTTGGCCACGACCAACGTAGCACCAAAGGGTGTTTTGCCCCGCAGCTGCCTTCACGTAGGAAGCAATTTAAATTGCTTCCATGGATTGATCCATTGTTTCTGCGGCACTAACAAAACTATCTTTTCTTCCCGTTTCAGATGAGAAGAATTTGGCAGGAAGCCATGCACATTGAAACTGTCGGTCGGTTGCCTGATGCCAAGAACAAAGTGTACATGGACGGTTGGACCTGCATCTATTACGCTTCACGGATCCGTGGTAACATAGCAATAGTAAAGTCACCGTTTTGTTACCGTACCGTGGTTGTATTGCAAGCTGCGATCACATGGTCATTGTACTGATGTGACCCCTGGCGCGCTCCGCACCAAGGGTGCGATCGCAAGTTCACATGTCCTCCAATATTCTAACATGCGATAGCTTTAGTAAGCGTAGGATTGCATGAGTACACAGACCAGCTGTCACATCATCACCCGGGGGTTAAAGTTCTTGTTTGCTGAATTTCGGTTCTTGTTTTCGGACACCCTAAAGCCCAACTACTGATCCACGCACCGGGACTGGCCTTGTCAGCGGAACAAGAACCGAAATTCAGCAAACAAGAACGGGGAGTAATATATTCTCGGGGGGGGGGGGCTGTCACATCGCCTAATCAGGGGCTGATGGGCGAAATGTGACCGCAAGGGGGCGATCGCGTCACGCTGTGCGATCGCAGTGCGCAAAATATTAACTTCGTTTGTCTGCTGCCCATCGTGTCGGGTGGGCTTGGAGTGGCCTCAAGAAGCTGCATGCCAAGTTTCAAGTTTCGGCTGCAACCGACCTGCCACCAGTCTCCTGCGTGTGTGCGGCCTGCGACCCCAGCAGGGGGTCCACAAAGCGGTCATCCTCGAAACGTTCTGCGTGTCCCCGGCGCTGGGACGGTTCCCAAGAATCCCAGCGACGCCCCGGCGCAAGCAGAGGCGCGGGTTGGAGCTGATTCCGGGGCAGATTCGAACGGGAGCGGCAATCGGCCGGTGGGGTGCACCCGCTGATTGAGGCGCGGCTGGACAGCTGGGCTGCCCAAGATACAGCCGACGGGAGCTGTGGGTGTGGAACGGCCCGTCACGACCCACAACTCGGCAGGAAACTGAGGTAGGTGTGAAAACATCTGGTCGCGCAGCACTGCACACACTGTGGCACGATCGGGGGATCCATCGGTCCAGCGGCGGGGGATCGGACCCCGCGTGGGGGGCAACTTTTCAGTTTGCCTTGTTCTCTTTCGGGGATGCGCTCACTGGCCAGCCCCTGGCGAGTGGCCTGGGCCATCCCCCTGGGTGGAGCGCCCGGGCGTGGCCGCGCGGCGTGAATGGCGCACTGTGGGATCCGCCTGCGGAGGCTGCTCGCGGGATCGAACACCGCCGGGAGGGCAAGTTTTATCGTTCACCTTTTTCCGGGGGTGGCAGTGCGGTTCCGCCGGCACCCGACGAGTGGCCTGGGCCATCCCCTTGGGTAGAGCGACCCGGTGTGGCCGCGCGGCAAGAATTGGCGCATCGGGTGGATCCGCAGGACCAAAAGAGAAGGCCCCTCCTTGAATGTTCACATCGTGTGAACTTCACAATGGCCTGCCAGCTGGGGCAGAAGGGAGGAGGAAGCACAAGGGAGGCGATAGGGACAGAAACACGAAGTGTTTTCTTGCAGTGTTATTCCATAACGTACGCGATTAGCTTGGACGTATATAATTGTTGGCGTGGCAATAAAAGGCTTTGATTTTTGGGCCCCTGTACGATGTGTGACCCCTGTAAGTGATTCGTGTTTGTGAGATCGATTTGCAGTATCATTTTGGTACTATGGGAACTGGGATTGGTGACTTTGATTTTTCACGGGACGCTTTGACTCGCCATGGACTTTGGTAGATCATTGGCCAATTCTGTCGATAGAACGTTGAAGCAGACAAACCATTGCAACTAGCTGTTGTTCTAATCAGTCCATCCTGTTAGAGTACTGAGCTCTCCTTCATAGAGTTTGAGCATTAATTCTGATGCTAGCAATGTTTGCGATTTGCTTCGCCTTGCACTAGGCCCACATGTTTCCCGTTAGTATTGAAGTTAAGCACCATAATGCTTAAGCTGTATTAGCATGGTCCACACACAGGAATTAAACTCCTAACCTTTTTACTTTTGAAATGCAGCAGCACAATTGCCAAGGCAAGTTGACAAGTTGCATTGCCTACATCAGGGCCGAAGGTTGTGTTATAAAGGCACATCCTACTGAACATTTCTTCATAACTTCATTGCACTCTCTCCACCTAGTTTTCCAAGATTTGGCATACTTGAGCACATCTACTTACAAAACGACGTTGGGCAATGGATAATTCTTATGATGAATGCTTGTTTCTGGGGTAGTGTTGGGTCATTTACTTTGACGCCATCAAGTTCATTGCAATACTGAAGTTGTTTCAGGCACTGCTGTGATCTTGTCAGCAACCCTTAGATTTTTTGCCTCCCTCATGTTCGTGTATACCTGAATCATACATTGTCCTTATCCCTCAGAGTGGAGCAATGCACAGAGCAGATTGGGGCCATTTGCCCTTGGTGGTCTTGGAGGCGCTGAAGCAGGAAGTGGGAGAGGCTGAAGGCAGTGGCCACAGTGGGAATGCCATGGTCAGGGCTGCTCGACTTGTCAACAGGCACTGGTGTGATTGGGCCACAGGGGCCGTGACATTCTTGCACCTTCATGGGAGATTGCCTCTACACCAGATTGCGGACACGATCAACAGGAAGTTTTGGGCTGTGCGAGGCCTGAGCCTTGTTGACTACAATAGTGGGAAGCGTGTTAGCTTGGAAGCATTGTCTGGGTTACTCCAGCTGACACATTTGGATCTGGGCCACCGTCTAGTGTTTGATAGGGATCTGAAGTGTCTCAAAAAGCTCACCGGTCTCACCCATCTCAGCATCTCTGTGGACCTTGATGACTACAATCGTGACAGCTTCACGGTTACAGAAGAGGGTCTGGCATATTTGGGAGAGCTGAAGGGTCTCAAACATTTGGAATTGAACAATTGTTTTGGTATTGGTGGGGACCAGGAGGGCATGAGGCATCTCACAGGCCTGGTTGGCCTTGAGCATTTTGAGATGTGCAATAGCATCGGCGTCACAGATGGGGGTATTGAGTGGGTAGGCAAGGTGACAACACTCACACACTTGGATTTGTCTTTGCATTATGTTGAGGGAGCCTTGTGTGACATTACAGATGAGGGTCTGAGACATGTGGCACAAGTGGAGGCCCTCAGACATCTGTGCCTGGAGGGTTACGAGAGCATATCTGATGAGGGTTTGAGGCATGTTGGCAGATTAACAAGCCTCGAATACCTTGACATTGGGTGTTTGTTGGGCATAACAGATGTTGGTTTGCGGTATTTGGGGGAGTTGCATTGCTTGACTTCCTTGTTTTTGGATGGTTGCCATGGTGTCTCGGATTCTGGAATGGAGCATGTTGCTGTACTAACAGCCCTTAAGTACTTGAGCCTGGCAGAATGTGTGGGAATCACGGGTGCAGGTTTTCAGCACTGCAGGAAGCTACATTCCTTGACTACCCTGGTCCTGGACTCCTGCAGTGGTATTTCTGACTCCACAATGGAGCACGTGTCTGTGCTGACGTCCCTTGAATGCTTGAGCTTGCAGCATTGCTCCAACATTGTTGGTGCGGGCTTGCTGCACCTGGGGCACCTTCATTCCTTGACCACGCTGGTCTTGAATTATTGCAACGGCATTTCTGACGCTGCGGTGGAGCACGTCGCTTCGGTGACGAGCCTGAAGCACCTGAGCTTGAAGGGCTGCAGGAGGATCACTGGTGCCGAGTTTGAAAGGTTGGGGAAGTTGCATTCTCTGGCTTCTCTGGTTTTGGATAGATGCAGCATATCTGATCCTGAATTGAGACATCTAGCTGTGGTGACGAGCCTGGAACGCCTGAGCCTGGGGGCATGTAGGGGGATCACCGATGCGGGGTTGCGGCACTTAGACGGGCTGCATTCCTTAACTTCGCTAGTCTTGGCTGGCTGCCCTGGCATTTCTGACTCAGCAACGAAGCATGTTGTTGCTCTGACGAGCCTACAATACCTAAACATTAGAGCATGCACGAACATCACGGAAGTTGGCCGCCAGAATGTCCGGGCGAATTTGCCGGTGCTCAAGAAGCTTGAGTTTAGACGGCGGTGATCCTCCGCTGTGGCACGTCGTGTGCCACACGTAATTTTGATGTGTCGTACATTTGCAAGAGTGTAACCGAACTGGCACAATTCGTATCCGCATGTTGGTGTATGTATGAGCCGCGGCCCTGTGCTGAAACCATGTACTGTTGATGTGCTGTGAGAAAATGGGACCAATACGGGCAACCTTTGTCATGTTTTGGAGCACACCTTGCTTCTTCGTTTGCAATCCCAAACCGTCATGAAGGACAATCACGGCGCCGGTAACTGAGGCGCCAAGGATTCATTGTAGTGGATGCGTCCCTTGTGGCAAGTGGATGGATGACAGAGTTGGGGATATGGACAACATTGGGGTTCTCTCCTAATGTGTTGCTGTTTGTAGATCTATGTACATTATGTTCCTTGATGCTGTGGGGGTGGGGCTTCTGCCAATTGTGAGGTCAATGTGGACCGCTAGCAGAGGATCGCTGTTTTGACTATCTGAGCTCAGCACAGACACGTAACATGACCAGTGCGTCGATTCTTCACGTTCCCTGTAAGTATTTGCATCCAGTTCATGTGTCTCTTGTGTCCGGGAGTGACTGTGGTCGAGAGTGTGCAAAGTGCTGCCAGCTGTAGACAATGCGCGAGCAGTGCTACTTGCTGAATGAAGGGCTAGAATGCAAGAGTCACAATCCTGGACAGATGGACTGTGGCATGCTAACGGCAAGGACGTGCACAGTCTGCGACTTTTCAATCCAGATGCCCCAAATCCAACAGGAAAGAACATGAGGAGAGGGACAAGGAGGGCGCAGGAAGTAGCGAGAGGCCAATAGTTGACAACGGTGGAGACAGGGGGCAGGCACTACATATTTGTGCGCTGAATGCTATTCATCCCGACCTCAAAGTCTTCAGCACCATCATCCACAGCTCGGCAGAGAGCCCCTCGTCAATTCTTGCCCTGGAAAGGGACAAACAGTGACACGAGTCGTTTTTGTTACAATGCACGCTCTTGGGCATCCCATATGCTTCATCTCAGACAGACCTGCCATTCGCAAAATCTGCGCCGCACTGCAGCAATGGTAGCCAAGAATGGTGAGTGCCACACATGGGCGCGCTGGGGCCCGTCGCCTCACATATCGCTTCCAGGAATCATTGGAACTAATGGGCGGAAGTCTCTGCAAAGAGTTTTACTCAAAACACATGAATTCAACCATTGCCCGTGTCAGTAGCCAGAACAGGGAGCTGTGGGTGTGTGCACACACTAACCAAAATTCTCCCTGTTGAAGTCAGCCGGGATAATTCTCGCTAGTAATGGCGTTCTCTCTATTTTGGACATCGAATCAAATGTGCCATTGGTACACGACGCATAGGCGCACAAATTTGCAATTCACAACCCACAATGCAATGCAATCTGCAAAGATCAATGGTCCAAACTGGCCATAGACCCTCCAAAAGGGCGCAGCAAAAGCCTTCAAGAAAGATACGCCCGTCCCCTACTCCAGAGCCGTTGAAGAGCGCAACAAAAGTCAGCTGAATCGAGTCACTTTGCATGCCTGTGTCTGGCGATTCTGCCACAAAAAGGTGGGCAGGAACTGCCCAATGGCCATGCATCCCCAGCCGCATGCAATCCATAAGAATATGGGAAGAAACGCTGACAGAAGAAGCAGCGATTCCCAAAGATTCACTCATAAACACAGGCAGCTCGAACGGCGAGCAAGCGACGGTTGTACCACAACGAAATCCAAGCGTTTTGAATCAAATACCACTGGCTTTGAAGCCAAACCGGTCGGGCTACACGCCACGCCCTGCGTGCAAAGGCCACGCACGCACAGGGAGAACACCAGCAAGGTGCTTATACAACTTCACACAATTTTGTTCGTTCCGTTGCATCCCCTCCAAAACGGGCGGCCCGACCTTGTGGCGTCGCACAAGTCGTAGCAGCCATCCAAAACGGACCGCTCTAACCTCGTGCATGTCGCCACACCAAACCTACTTTGATTCCTAATAACTCATATCAACTCTGGGAGTCCACATCAGATTTCCTCCCAGCCCGACATACCCCTAAACGGGTGTCCTAATTTTATAGGCTGTTGCATGCCGCTGACATAATCTTGGTGCAAAGATTGCATCACCCACATGTGATGCGCGGCCCAAGCTGCATATAAAATGCCACAACAGCCCCTTTCCCGTCGCCGCACTAAATTCGAATAAAACGCCGCCGCACTCTGCACAGCTGCCGACATGATATCACTCACCCAGCGCATCCGTGGGGCCCCTCTGACGTTGGTATGCTGCATGTAACGATGATGTTTGGGGCAGATACATAAATAATGCTTACCTGTTCGTCAGTTGTGTGTGTACTGATGCACTCTTTTTCTTCTCGTACCCTTGTCAACAACGTGTTCACCATCATTCCGAGCTTTCATCCATATTTTCGCCTGGCCACGCAGGGCTGGTCACAACGACGATCACAGTCATCTAGCTGTTAATGTAGGCTACAATTGGCGGCCCGAACAAATCTGAATGCACCGTAGCTGTCTGTCCCCCAATGGTCCTGCAGGCAATGTAGCTGCCCAATTAGAAGAGGTGCATCGCATTTCTGGGGCACAACTTTTGTCCAGCCATTGCAGCCCTCAATGCCCCCATCTCTATTGCTCATGTGAACGTCTTGTCGTGCCAATCCACGACAGCCTGGGATATGTTTTCAGGCTGGTCTTCTTGAAGATACTGCCCCACCAATCCCATACTAATGGCCCCAATCAAGCTCTCAGGGAACGGGGAAGCGGCGTCGACGAAAGCAGCTATGAAACAAGACCCCTGGAGAAAATAAGGTGCCTTTCTCTGCAGCCAAGAAGACCTTGGCACAGGTCTGGTGAACAGCGCGTTCCGGCTCCTCCACACCTCTAGCCACACGCCTGCTCGAACATCCTGGCACGGGAAGGTGAATTTAGCAGACTTCAATTGCCATTTCCTAAGTTTTACAACGATGGCATGTTTGGGGAAGAACTAGCTATCTATGAAAGTGCCATGCTGCAGGTCATGCCGCGCATCCGGGATTCCATATGCTTTGCATGTCCCCAAATAGCTTGGCGTGCAGACGCCAGCAGGATGCCAGACTTGGCCTTAAGGTTTTGAGAGCAAGATCCCCGCGGCAGAGAGAAGATGGCCGCGACATATCATTAGCCCACTAGTGCTGCCAGGCAAAGTACAATCCCAATTATGCATAGTGTTGCCATGTGCAGAAAATATGACAACATGCGCCAGTTGCATCGATGCATTACCTGGATGTAGTCATATTTTGTGCACACGAACCGTGTCACACGATATCGTGTGTCCAAAATTTTTCGACTGTCAATGCATGCCAATACTTGCATCTGGAGTGGAGACCAGCTCTGCGGAGGGTGCTTAGAAGGCAGCCGTTTTGTGTGGATCTCACAGATGTGGCGGCGAATGTAGAATATGGTGAACGTAGAACGAACCTTGTGACACCGTATGGACGTTGGGAACCTGCTAAATCGTAGAATATGAGTATATATAGATAAAGTGTGGTCTTGCCCATGCAAATGGCTGTGGGCACTTTTGTGAACAATTCTGGGTTTGTGCGAGCTGGTGGGTGTAGAAGTGGAATGTTCATCGCATGGGGTGCAGAATTGGGTGCAGAACCGGGTGGCTTTGTATCTAAGCGGCGTACTTGTAATCCATCGAGTCTTTGGTGCAATGTGTGGTCTTAAACTTGTATTTCATTTGAGATTGAGCAGAAAATGCGCTGATGGGCTGCAGTCGTGCATTGCTCAAAGTGGCAGGCGATGTCGCCTTGAGGAAATGGCATCAATCAAATTTCTGTACGTTTAATGTAGTTTCAGACACTGACTGTCAGTTAGCTCGCACGTGGCCAGCTCACCCGGGCAGTGACACTTTGGCTGTTAGGTGTCCCTACACAGCTGCTCGTTGAAATTGGCGGCCAGAACCGTACAATGAAAAGTGCTCCATAATGAGCGGCTGTCCCGAGCAGCTCTGAGAAACAAAATGCGGAGCAAAAAGCGCAACTGTAAATTCGTTGATGCAGAAGAGTTGAATGTACTACAGTACCTGTGCACCATGTGCTCTCCCTGCGCTGGTCTCATGCTGTGACTCCTGGACAGGGCCGCCCATGGGCCCCTGGGCTTGATTGGCCACTCAACGCCTTCCACAGACGAACTGGTAACCGAGCATGATCTACAAATTCTCCACATCGACCACTCCGGCCATCTCCTCATCCTGCCCAAAATACAACCCTGACACCGCTATCAGCAAGTTCAGCCGCGGCAGCATGTCCCGCTCCTCTTGGGAGCCGTCCGCAACACAGACCCTCCTTTCTGCGCAGTGACGGAACAGTGCTCGCACAGCAGCCAGCACTTCAGGGTGCAGCGGAGTGTGAATTTTGGCGAGCAGGGCGTACAGCCACAGGGCCCTGAGCTCTGTGACCTCTCGCCCCTTCGCCTGGACCAGGTCGTGTATGTGGGTCTGCAGAATCCGCTCCACAGCCACCTGAACAGCAACAATTGAATGTGGCGGATCAGGAGCATGCATACATGGAATGTGCTATGATTCACAGACTGTTCCAGAACTGGCATGTGTTGGCTTGCCTGATGTATGTCTTGAATGCAGGGCTCATGCTGACAAAACTTGCGCAGGAAGTGTTGCTACAAGCCAACAGCTGCAAACCACTCAGGCTATCAGCAGCAACTAGAATGTTACATGTAGAAAGTGCATAAAAAAAATAAATCTACAGAACTATTCATTTAACATCATCGCAAGCCAAAATAGCGAAACTTGTGTTCATAGCATTCGCCACTGTCTGGCACTGGTCTTCAGTTGAAGTAAAGAAGACTAGAACTTAGCGAATGGCCTAGGTTCGCCCTGAGTGGATATATTCTTACAGATATCGTGAAAACGACATGCTTGTTATTGTACACAATACTGTCCGAATACTCAGGTAACATTGTACTTCTAGAAGTCTGCCATGACGATCAACTCCCCCCCCTACCTGATCGAGCTCGCTCATGTTGCTTAACAGAGGCTCGGTGCCCTCTTGAAGGCACTTCAGATCCTGGACTGTGTCTCTTGCATTGCTCCTGCAATCCTTGGATGAACTGTTGCTTGAGACCATGATGGGGACTCCGTACGGAATTTCACCATCCTCATCTTCCTCCATCCTAAAATGAAAACAAAAAAGTGTTAAATGGGTCCATCCAGGATCGGTATGGAATCAAGCTGACTGCTTGACGCTAGCACTGCTAGTAGCCTGACGAATGCCCTCATCGCACATAATTCCCTGCCATAACACAGAAATGTTGGCAAATGTCTGCTACAGGGAATACTTCCACAAGCTCAATTGTCCATACTGCTTTTCAAGGCCAATGCCCAAACTTTTGTTCCTTATGTTCTCCATCTGCGCCACAAAGTGGTTTCACATCCCTGAAAGAAAGGTTGCCTTCAATTGAGGTACAACAACAGCCCGTTCCAGCCGAGAGGGTACACAGAACCAGGAAAAGAGAAAACTTGTGGTTATGAGCCAGCTATGCACTCACATCTTGCCCATGATGGCCCCAGTACACAACAAGATGTGCCCCAACGCCCCTTCCAGCAGCAAGATTTCACAGGGTGGGAGGGATGTAAAAAACACAGCAATGATAGTTGAGGCAAACATGAGATTACAGTGTGACAAGCCAGGCAACATCTGGCTTTAACCATAACCGCCAACTGTCAGGATGTGCAAGGTTTATTCCACACCGTTTTACGACAAACATAAGAATCTTTGCACTGCCCCCCTCCCAACAAAACACATTCTATTTGGGTCAGAGTAATCCAGGCAGCATACTCACTACAACTGCACACCAGCACATATTGAATACAAGGGAAGGGGCAACAGCAGGGGGAATGAGAAACAAACACACCCACTGATGGCGCCACACAAGCGGTCCTCGTTAAGCGGGGTTTGAATATTGCAGCATGTTTCTCCATCCCAAGAGGAGGCAATCGTCACCTGTGAAGGGTGGCCCTCAGACTATGGAAATCCTTTAGACACCGCTTCAGCCACCTCACAGTGGGCTGGTGGTGCTCTGGCGTGCTGGGGATGTTGGGCGTAAGGGGAATCGAGCCTGTGCGACGGTCTTCAAATTTGCTGGTGTCAATGTCAGCTGTCACAACCTGCTTGCACCTCAAGGCTTCCCACCTGAGTCACAGAAGCCATATCACATCAGTTTTGATGGGCATGGAAATGAATGTTTCTGTCAGAGATGATTACAGATGGCAGTGTAAGCCTGCACATTGGAAGATGCAGTGGCACTAGATGGATGGCAGTGTTCCTGTTTCACAGGGAAAACTTTTGCCTAGAGTAGGCAACCATTGGATAGTCAGGAGTGAGTGCTTCACAGTCTGTGGGTGCTGTGAGGTGCACAGTGTTGAGTGTGAAACGGACAACTCTATTGAACACATAGCCATTGCTTGCATTTAGGACAACTGGATGGAGCTCTCGCTCCTGCTGGCTTTGTGAGGGAAAGTATGACTCCTCCCTTCTCAAATCTGCAATTTCAGTGAAGGCTCCATTGCAATTCATTTGCTGTTTGTATTCGTGTGGTGGTAGCCGTTGCCAGGTTACAAGATATTCTAGAATCGGCGAAATGGGTGAAACAATGGTACTGCATCACCTGATGGGCAGTCACAAACTATCTTGATTATTGCATCAATCCAGTGAGAAACATTGCCCCAGCGCCTGGACGGCGATCTTAAGCCAGAACCAAGCCCCGACAATTCCTGAATAGTCTATGTCCATTTGAAGGCAGGATTCAGAGCACAAAATGAAAAGGCAAGTCACAAGAATATGTCATTATTCTTTGGAGGATACTCGACTGGTCATCGCATCCCGATTTTGTCGCAGTGAATGCACAGGCGAACCGGGTCCCCAGAGCCCAATGCAGCGCGAGCCCAATCTGGTGCGAGCATGCTTCGGGATAGGTTCAAAGACCAGCCCGAACAGATCCACTGGCACCTGTGCCAATTGCCCCTTTCCCCCAAGCCCCCTGCTCATCATTTCGCATCGAAGACTCTGTATCACAGCTTGGAAAATACTTCCGCATACACTTGCTCACGAAGGGGCGCCCTTTGTATGGCCAGTTTCTTTCTCTCTTTGAAACAACCTTACGCCCCCCGGGCCTATCAACATTAAGGCTACGAAAGTCCGGGCACTGGCCGCATCCGTTGAACCGGTAGGCCGCGCGTGTGGGCTCCTTACGTCGGCGGCGTCACCTGACCCTCCTCAGGTACTCTTCCGCGCTGTCGGGGGGCCCCGAGTCCCAGTCCGGTTCCCCCTCCGCCACCGGCAGCGCCTGCCGGATGCCGTACAGCTGCAGGTGCGCCGGAAGATCGGCCCCGTGGTCGTCGATGCCTGATCCGATCTCGCGCCCGCCGCGACTGGACGCTGTGCCAACCGCCTCCGGATCTTTCTCGCCTGGGATTGGGTTGGATGTCGAGGGGACCGGGGTGATGTCGTCGATCAGGCGCTCATCGTCGTATGAGTCGAAACAGTCCGACATTGTGAAAGGGAGCCGCGGGGGCCAGCGTCCTGGGCTCAAGTGACCGGGAAGGGGCGCGGCAAGGAGGTTGAGGCTGGGGAGTGGGACTGGCGCCAGGCGTTGGCGTCTTGGCGTGGGTTGGGGATGGTTGGACCTAAACTGAGGGCGGCGGGAAATTAGTTAGCAGCGACAGGACACCCAGCCGGCGCCAAGGGTTGTAAACTTTGGAGTCGCTTGGAAGCTGGCAAAAATGTGTACCCCGCCGTATTGTCGTCGGCAGCCCACGGCCCATCTGCTGCAAGGGCACCCTTCTCTCCCGCCCTGGACCATGCGAGCCAATGCAGAACTCGAAGAAAAGAGAAGAGTGTGCCCATGAGTGGCCCATGCACTGGTCTGGCGCTTTGCCACTGCCACCTCACCGCAGGTTTCATCGAGAGCAACAGCACGGGATCGGTGCAACTGAGCGTGTCCATCCCTGATATGGCCGCGTCTGTTGCACTTCCGTTTTCAGATTCCAACGCCCACCGGGTGTTGGAACTTCTATCTGTGGCCAATCTCATAAGACTCACAGACTAGATACAACAACGCATTCCCAACTGAAACCTCCTATCCAGCCACGGCGGTCGTTGGTGACAAGCCTTCCAAACAGTTAGACTCGTTTCTGCGCTTCCACAGCATTATCCCAGCCAGGTCGTACCTGTGCAGAAGCCCTCCGACCACCATGACCAGTCAGGTGCATGTCTCCCTGAAGCTCCCTGCAAGTCTCCCGAAACAAAAGCAAGTTTTGGAGGTCCCTGAACGCTCTGCAGCGTTCAGTCTATGCCCAGGGCCAAGGTGCCCAGATGGCGAATTTTTCCAGTGTCCACTGGGAGCCAAAGTGCAGCATCAAGACAGTTGCCTTGCTCCCTTGTCAGAGGTAAGGCCACTGGGCAAAATGGAAACAACTGATGAGCCATTGTTGCTGAAGAAACCTGATATGCGCTACGTCAGGCCTGTAAGTCAGCAGTTCAAGCAAGCTGCAACCAGACAAGGCCTTGCACTGGTTGCCCACACTGGTTTCAAGGCTGCTCAGCTGATTGCTACACAGCTAGGTAGACTGTCAAGATGTACAAGCCCAGAAACAGGTCAAGCAGCCTGTGGTTCAAGGGTTTCGATTGTGTGCCCAGCAGAGCAACGGTCAAGTTCAGGGGAAAGGAGCGGACCATGCAGCTGTTGTAAAGGTCTGTAAGAGGCGGCAAGACTGTCTTTCTGTAGGAGCAGTTCCTCCGACACAGGAGACGATCTGAGGCGCCTCATCCGCTGCCCGATCGCAGTGTTTAGCAGCTACCATATGCAGAAGGGGAGGTGGCAACAAAGAGCAGCAAGCAGCACTGCCCTGCGCATTTTCAACGGGCGCCTTTTTCGCAGGTCCACATTCCGGGCCGATTCAAACTCTGCGAGAGCAGCGGGCCCCTCCCGGCACGCGGCCTCCACACAGCACACAGTCGACGCTGGGCAACATCCTCGTCGAATGTTCATATTACAAGATACAGTCTCGTCCTTCCTACAGGCCAGCCTCTCGCCCACCCGGCCCAGGGGACCCCCGCTCCGGCTCAGCCAAAACGCCGATTCGCCTCTGCCGCCCACATTTCCGCAGCCGCCGAGGGCCGCGGGGATCAAGGCGGGTGCCGCCACCGACCCAGCCCGTTCCACCGGATCGAGAAGCCCGGTGTTGACGCAGAAACACCGCTGGGGGCCCAAACCATCGACAATCTATTTCCACCCCGGACCCGCATGGCCCGGGCGGCACCCCCGGCTCCCCCCAGCAACCCCTGCCACGCAGAACGGGAAGCGCAAAACCCGACCGCCCCGCGTCCAAAATCCCTCCCTTCCGCCCCCCGCCCACTCACAGCCCCATGCCGGCTCAAGCGGCGGCCTTCTTCGCGCTCTTGGGCAGCAGCACGGAGTGGATGTTGGGCAGCACGCCGCCCGCCGCGATCGTCACGTCGTTGAGAAGCTTGCTGAGCTCCTCGTCGTTGCGGATCGCCAGCTGGATGTGCCTGGGAATGATGCGCGTCTTCTTGTTGTCCCTGGCTGCGTTGCCAGCCAGCTCCAGCACCTCGGCCGCCAGGTACTCCAGGACCGCCGCCAGGTAGACCGGCGCGCCGGCCCCGATGCGCTCCGCGTACTTGCCCTTCTTCAGGTAGCGGGCGATCCTGCCCACCGGGAACTGCAGCCCGGCCTTGGCCGACCTCGTGACGGACTTCTTCGACGATTTCCCCTTGCCGCGTCCCGACATCTTGATGCCCGGAGGATCGAGTGCCGCGCTTGTGGTGGTAGCAGGGGCAACGCCTTGGCGCCTGGCGGTGAGAGAAGGGGCTTCGCGCGCGAGGGAGCAGTGGTGGCAGTATGGAAAATTGGGGACGGTGAGGCGGGTTTATATGGGTGGGGCAAAGGGCGTGGCGGTTGGCTTCCCACCACCTTTTTCGCGGGACGCCCGCGTTCTGGGCAGGCAGTAATTCGAAAATCGAAATTCGAAATTGGGGGCGAGGCGCGGATTTGAATTCGGCGGGGGGTGCTGGGCTGAGTGGGCGCATCTACCTGCATGGGATCGCACACGGCCGCTGAGGACGCCGGGCGCAGCTGCCCGCCTGACGTGTCTGCCACACGGTGGAATCTGACTCATCAACGGTAGCAGGCAAGGTGTCTATTGGCGGCCTGTAGGATATTAAGAAAATGTAAGCGCTGGGGTCAGTCCGCTGATGGTTTCTCACTGGTGGGTACTGGGTTCACCGTTAACAAACCTGCATGCTATTGTCCACCATCGGAACTTGGTCCACGGGCGAGTTTTTTCCCCCCCAAAGGGCTGTTCATGGTGTACATTCGATACTCCCCCCAATTCACGTCAGCCTTCTTGTGCAAGTGCCATCGAGCCTGGCCGAGTGCATGTCGAGTGAGTCCACTTTCTGCTACTCAAGTTGTTGGTGGAAAGGTGGAGGGCTTGGTTGTCCGTGTGGCACTTGGCCTCCATGCCCGCCAGCGCCTGCAAATGCGCAAGGGCGCCGCTTTGTCTCTCGCCAAAGGCGATCTTGAACAAAGGATCACTGCGCCGGCTCATGGCCTGGCTGCTGACTCGCTTCCTGGCCTGCAAGGTTCCCTCTGGGGGAGACGCATCCCGGGTGAAGCGGGGACACGGGGCCAGCCCAAAAAAACACAAAAAAAAGAAAAAAGCGCAGGTGGGAGGGAACAGTCTGCCCTTCACAGATACATAACCCCCCTCCGGTGCCGCCATTTTCGTGTTTGGCACCCGCTGGCACCTGGTCCGCTGAGCCGCGCAGCGCTGCCGCCTGCCTCGACAGCCACAGGCCGCCTCCGCGCCCGCCGCCCGCCGCAGCCGCCGCCAGGATGCCGCCCAAGGCCGACAAGACGCCCGCCAAGAAGGTTGCAAAGAAGGTGACGGTGGGCAAGCGCAAGAAGGCCAAGTCGGAGACGTACAAGATCTACATCTACAAGGTGCTCAAGCAGGTGCACCCCGACACGGGCATCTCCAGCAAGGCGATGTCGATCATGAACTCCTTCGTGAACGACATCTTCGAGAAGATAGC
>CAJHUC010001741.1:0-22314 GCA_905146915.1 Ostreobium quekettii
TGAGGGCCCCCAGTCCGTCGGAGCTGCCCATGCCAACCATTCCAGAGGAAGACTGGAAGGTTGCTGGCAAGCAGCGCCCTAAGCGGAAGAGTCCATCGCCAGGTGAGCGGCCGATGGAAAGTGAGAAATCTCCATATCAAGGCCGGGAGGCCAAAGCCTTAGGGCGAGTTGAGAGAATGCAAGGCCGGAAGGTCAAGATCCCGGAGCTACGGCTCAAATCCCAGGTGTATGTGAGAACACCTAGTGGATCGGACGGGACGGGAGATGAGTCGCTCACAGAAAGCGCTCAAGCAGTATGCGGAAAAAGTCCGCCAAGGCCGGGAGGCCATAACTGGAGCCCCCGGAGGCCTGCGTTACTAGAGTGGGGGCCTGGTGAAAGCTCAAGGGTGCCGGAGTTCGTTCCAGACACTCGAGATCCATATAGCCGGCAACCACCGTGCCGTGCAATGTGGACAAAGTTCCACAGCGATCTCGTCGATGAGCTTGACGAGGGATGGCGGATGGCCGCCGACCAGTTTGGAGAAAGGCTAACCACCGTCAGACTGGTTAGAATACAAAGGTGGTATGGTCCTGGAATGGCAGATCAGATTGCCAAAGAGGACCCAAATTGGCCAGAAAAGATGGCCTTTGCGCTCAGGCATATCCCGGAACCATGGGACTTGAGCGAGGGGAGTCCAGAGAGACCTGACCCCAACGATCCCCACGAACGGTGGGAGGAGATCTCGGAGTTGTCGTTCTCATCTTGTGCATCTCCAATGCCGGGAGACATGTCCACCCGCGCACAAGTGCACAGAATGGAGAAAGAAAGACGACGCATTCATAACCGAGATCGGTTTGCTCGTGCCAAGAAACTGGACGAGCAAAAGGCCAGAAAGGCCAAACAACGGAGAGAGTTGAAAGCGCTGCGACGTGAGCGGGATCGTCAATTGAATCCCAAAAAATATGAGCGTAAACGAGCTCACAAACGCCAGCGCAAGGCTGAGATCAAGCGGTTTTTCTCCGCAGGAGGCAGCCAAAAGGCGCAGCGCCTAGAGGTTAAGCCGCCGGTCGATGAGCTGGACCCGGCCGAGCAGGCTAAGGCCTTTGCCTACATGGCAAAGAAGGAGGGGACCTCCAAACGCTGGGCCGATCAGCAGGACAGTAGCGGCAGTGAGAGTGGTGTAAACCACCCTGCCCGCTTTGTCCCTACCCAACTGGAACAGGCATCGCCGTCGGTTGTGGAGACCAGCGTTCCCAAGGCGAAGGAATCGCCCGGCAAGGAGAAAGACCCGCGTACGAAGGCGAGAGATCAGCCTGAAAAGGCTAAGGGGAGATCCCAAGGCCTGCAAAGGCCAACCACAGGTGACATTCCTGTCGAATTGCCCTTGCTGCAACCTGTTGAGAACACCAAATTGCGTAACCGTGCAGACATCGTTGATTCTGCGGGTAACGACGATGTTGTGTATCTCGGTTCAGCAGGTGAACCTGCGAGTCCCATTCCCCCGGAGAGACGGGAGACATATGAGGTCCTGCAGAAGCAGGAAGCCGCTTTGCAGCAAGCAAAGGCGGATGCAGAGAAAGCTGCTCAGCTTCGTTCCTTGATGGGGAATAAAGATTATGCAGCATATATGGAACTGCAAGAGGCGAAGCGGGCCTCAAAGGGACAGCAGGAACTGCAGTACAAGCCGGCCTTACCAGGACCTGGCTACCAGGAACGCCGTGCCCAGCAAATGGCGGCTGAACAATGTGGTCGGGCCAAGGAGCCGCACCAGGCACCCAGACCAACCCCAGTAATACATACCCCTGTCATCCAGGACAGGAGGGGATTCTGGGATACATTGGGTGCATTCCACGACCCTCATGGAGGGGTGTATTTTAAGGGGTATTATCACCCCCGAGGGGGCCATGCCCCCTATCGTGCACAAGTCCCACGGGACGCCCTCCAACGTATACCAGTGAAAATGCGAGGCCTCTTTGATGCTCAGCAGTCAGCACTGGGTATCTACATGCCAGAGGGTCAAGAAGCAGCCACGGAGTGGCAGGCCATCCAAAGAACTGGCCGCAAAGTCCCCGAAGAGGGACCAGCTCAAATGCCCCCGGGATTATCAATGCAAGCAGGTCCCTCTCAACCGGTTCGTCCAGTGGCTCAGCCTGAATTGGCGCCAAGACAACCGGTGAGGCCTTATACAATGGGGCAGGCTGGACAGCGGGTGACACAGCCCCCAGTGCAAACTACGCAGCAGAAGATTCAAAGGCTGCAGGAGATGTCTCCATTTGCGCCGGGATCTGCGAGGTACCCGCCAGTTCAGTATTATCAGCCAGGGATGGCAGCACATCCAGGGATGGCAGCACATCCAGGGATGGCAGCACATCCAGGGATGGCAGCACAGCCAGGGATGGCCACTCAGCCAGGAGTGACGGTTCAGCCCGGGAGGGCATATCAACCCGGAAGGGGACCCCATGCGGAGGAGCACCCAACACCCGTGTACGAGGACCCATCCCATCTTGGGGAATCGGGCAGTTACGAGAGGGTGTACGATTATCCGCCCAGCCATTTCCAGACTCAGGAACCTCCAACTGAGGAATTCCTGTTTGGAATAGAGGAAGGCGAGGTGGTTGAGCCACATCGGGCGGAAATGGGGCCTCCCCCGCCTCTGGAGGGGTACAATCCCCTAGGACCGGGTTACACCGGACAAGCCTATTTGGCAGCGGCGCAAGAGGTACCATATGCGCCGGTATATTACCAACCCGGAAGGGAAGCTCAGGTGAGCATGAACATGCCTAAGATGAACAGTCAAGGCATGAAACTCCCTAAGTGGAATGAAGATAAACAGGCCTTAACCAAGTGGTTGCAAGAAATCATTATGTAGTTCAAAACCACTATGGCACCCCGGACACAATGGGGATGGATAGCACTGAACACTCTTGAAGAGTCAGTGAAGCACGGCCTACTAGCCCAGTTAGGGCACATATGGGGGATAACAATTGATGCAGAAGTGCTCTCGCAGCCAGATTTTCAATTGTCATGGGAACAGTTCAAGTATGGCATGGAGACACTTTATGATCACAAATGTTCCGACTTCGAAATTCGGTCGGAAATAGCAGCCTTTACAAAAGCAGGGACCTCAGGTCCCGATACGATCAAATACATGCAGCTCTTGGAACAAATGTTTCTCAAGTGTGAAAACGAACTTGATGATTTTTCCAAGTTGCATGCATTGTATACCGGACTTCGTCCAGAAATCAAGAGGAAATGTCTCTTGAATAAAGATGATGAGCAATGGACCACTTATGCCAGCCTGAGGGCACATTTGTATAAAGTGGGACCAACATATGACCAGGAATATAAGGCATATGGCTCTCGTCGAAATGAAAGCCGGAATGGCAAACCGCACACGAGTACTCGTCTTGCCCCTAACCGAGTTATTCAAAAATACCACGCACTGAGAGTGGATCGCCGTGGCAAACCAGTTTTGAATAACAGGCCGAGAGGTCAAGGAGGCATGACTTACAAAAATTCTCGTGTTGCTGAAACAATGAATCTGCAGGCACCCCAGAAGGAGCGGGAATACGAGCCGCTGGCCGAAATCCGCAACCCACTGGAGGGCAAGATGGTCACCAATAGTGCGCAGTTACGTGCCACTACGTTGGAAGTGCTGAAAAGGGCCGGCCGTTGCTTTAGATGTTTTGAGCCCTTTTCGGCAGACCATCGTGGAGAATGCGAAGGGCGTGGAATACTCCCGCAAATGCCGGTGAGTCCCGCTCGAACGCGACCATCTGCATGCAGAATTTCTACCAAACTGTGTTTGGCAATGCGGAAGCATAACATCACAAGTGTGAAACTGCAAACTGCACCCATGAATGTGTGACTAAATGCAGCACCAGTGATTCCTGTTCCGAAAGTGCGAACTGCACAGCAAGCTGTGAATCGTGTGATGAAAATGTCTCACACTCCGGCGCCGCCGAGACCGACCCAATAGGGTCTGCATGGTGAAGTAGATCGTTCTGATCACATGTTGAATCCGGTGCACTTCCAGCACATACAAGCACTGGTTGCTTATCGTTTCACACTTGATGCATGTGCGAACCCCAATGGGGATAACGCACTTTGTGAGCGATATTGTTCTCGAGTTGACAGTTTCCTTTGGAAACCCCTCGTGCATGAATTCATGTGGATTAATCCACCTTTCCAGAATGCTGCGCCATTCCTGGATCACTATTTTGCTAAAAGAGCAAAAGCACCCGCCAATGTTGGTGCATGTATATTACTTCTAGCATGGAAGACGTTCACAGCTGATCCCAGGTTGCGCCAGCTGCGCACCCTTATTCATTACCCAAAGGGTACACGGTTGTTTACTCAACCGCAAAATGGTCATCGAGATCGCAAGGAGATGCCTGGCATCCCTTGGCCTGTGAATGTATATTATCAACCCCCAGAGGGTTCAGCGGAACACCGCATCTGAGGAGTCTCACAAGACCAACCTCGTTTGACCTTTACCGGTCAAGTCGGGCATCAGCCCGCCTCTATTCTCTTTGATACGGGAGCGACTGGCACGGCCTACATCAATCCGACCTGCTGTTGGCGGTTAGGCCTCACGCCACGCACAGCTTCGTCGCCTTAATCGCCTCCGCCGGCTGGCCAGAGCGACGCGACGCATTGTGGATCCCACGGAGTTCTCCACTCCTCCGCGAGACGATCCTTTTCCCGTTGAGACCAAAGTTCTCTTAGCGGATGGCACATCTCTCCCAACCTTGGGTGTTGTGGATGTTCCCTTGACAATTCAAGGGTATAAGGACACCGTCCATTGTATGGTGATCGACCTCTCTGACGATTATGACATTATTCTCGGCGACAATTGGCTCTATGAGCACGCCGGTGTCATTGACTATCGTCGTGGTCTGATCCGTGTGGTTTCTCGTGGCCGCGAGATTACTCTTCGTAGTACTCCTCGCCCCACGAAGCCCCCTTCCTCCCCGGCCCGGATCGGTCGGTTGTGTTCCTTCGGCTTTGCTCGTCGCGCCTACCAGAGTGGTTCTCCATTACGCCTGGTTCTCGTTCGCCGGGTCGGCGATCTCCCTGAGGGGGACGCACCAGGCCCTTCGGCCACTACAGGTCGGGAGACCACCTCTCATGCTGTGAATCCAGCACAAATCACATCCCTCTTAGAGGAGTATAAGGATTTGTTTCCTGACGAACTCCCTGAGGGACTCCCCCCGGATAGGGGAGTAACGTTGACCATTCCCCTAGAGGAGGGGACCAAACCGGTTAAGCGACCCGCTTTCCGGTACAGCCCAAAAGAAATGGAGGAGATCAGATCGCAGGTAGAATACCTGTTGCGAAAAGGTCTGATCACGGAGAGCAGTAGCCCATTCGGGACCCCCGTGCTCTTCGTACCCAAGCCGGATGGCAGCCTCCGAATGTGTATTGATTATCGGGCATTGAACAAAGCCACTATCAAGAACAAGTAGCCGATTCCAAGGATAGATACCCTGTCGGATCAGTTGCAAGGGGCCAAAGTCTTTTCGGCTATAGACTTGCAACAAGGGTACCATCAACTACAAATCGATAAGGCAGACTGTGCCAAAACGGCGTTTGTCATGCCATTGGGCTTGTACGAGTTCAAAGTACTTCCCTTTGGACTTGCGAATGCCCTTGCGATATTCCAGCAGACAATGCACCATATATTTGGTGACCAAATCGGCAAACACGTCCTAGTTTACTTAGATGACATTCTGGTGTTTAGCCGAACTGCTGAAGAGCATATAAGACACCTAAGACAGGTGTTAGAAGTGTTGCGATAGCAAAAGCTATACTGTCGAATGCACAAGTGCCAGTTCAATAAGGAGGAAATCTCCTACCTGGGACATATTGTGTCTCAAGAAGGCATACGCCCCGATCCCGAAGGGATCGAGAAGGTGAAGAACTGGCCCACACCTCAGTGCGTGAAGCACGTACAGCAGTTCCTCGGACTGGCTAACTATTTTCGAAAGTTCATTCAAGGCTATTCGAAAATGGCGACTCCCTTGACAGACCTGACCAAACAGAATGGCAAGTGGGAGTGGACGTTGAAGTGTCAATCGACGTTTGAGCACATAAAGGAGTGTTTGACCACCGCTCCTTTGCTCAAGATGCCAGATCCTGAAAGACCATTCGAGGTCATCGCAGATGCCTCGCAAACTGCTGTAGGGGCGGTCCTAATGCAGGACAATCACCCTGTTTGTTATGCGAGTAGGAAGTTCCTCCCAGCGGAGTTGAACTACAGCGTAACGGACCAGGAGGCTTTAGCCTCAGTCCACGCTGTCCAGTTGTGGAGGTGTTACCTTGAAGGAACACGCTTCAAACTGGTAACGGACCACTGTCCGTTGACCTACCTTAAGTCACAACCACAGCTGAGCCGGAGACAGGCCAGGTGGTCGGAAATCTTACAACAATTTGATTTTGAATGGGAATATCGCCCAGGACGAAAGAATGTGGCTGATCCACTCTCTCGTATTCCTCCGTCGCCGGATGAACAAGTAGCGAGGAGGAAAAGTCAACTGGTTGTATGTGGCTTAAGAGTAATGCATAAGCGGGGAAGCCAAAGAGAGGCAGGAGAGACGGTAGAGGCCAAAGATCTAGCTTCCAGTATCCGTCAGGCCTATGGCAAAGATCCCCAGCTTACGTCTGTAAGACAGCAGCAAGAGATGCGCTGTACAGACAGGTTGTGGCTGCAAGGCAATCAGGTATATATACCTGCCAGTCTGCGGACTGAGATCTGCCAGTTGGCTCACGACCATCCAAGTGTGGGACACTTTGGTCAAGCCAAGACCCTGGACTTGATCCAGCGGTATTACTGGTGGCCAGGAATGCGACGAGAAGTACAGTTGTACATCGATACTTGCCTGGTTTGTCAACAGGTTAAGTATCCTCGTCAAAAGACCCCAGGCTTATTACAGCCATTGGGCATTCCTGGGGAGCCATGGATCGAATTGTCCATGGACTTCATCACTCAACTGCCAAAAACTAAGGGAGGTCATGATGCTATCGTCGTATTCGTCGATAGACTGACCAAAATGGTCCGCTTAGTAGCCACGACCACCGAGCTCTCCGCAGAAGGAGTAGCTGATCTGCTGGTGCAGAATGTGATAAGGCACCACGGCCTCCCCTCTCAGATAGTGTCCGACAGAGACGTTCGGTTCACTTCCAGGTTTTACCGGTACCTGGCCGAGAGGTGGAAGATTCAGCTCAATATGAGCATTGCGTACCATCCACAGACGGATGGCCAGACCAAAGTCATGAATCGGATTCTGGAGGATTACTTACGCAGCTATACGCGTTCTGACCATGACGCGTGGGATGAACTGTTAGCCATGGCCGAGTTTGCGATGAACAACTCGAAGAACAGTTCTACCCAAGAGACCCCATTCTATCTGAACTACGGGAGACACCCAAAGAGTCCCTTAGCTCTTGGTGTGCAAATTCGGAAGCCTTTAAAGGGCTATGACAATCCGAATGCCCGCGGCTTGGCAGTGGCCATTGAGAGGGCACAGCAGCCTTATTTGAGGCAGTCTGGTACACCCCTCGTGCAGGGATTACTAGCAGTGACACGATTTGATCACCGTGTCCAAACAGCGCTGAAAGAGGCCAGGGCGTGCTTGGAAAAAGCACGAGATAGGCAGTCGAAGCATGCTGACCGCCATCGGAGGGAAGTGTCGTTTAATAAAGGAGATGGCGTCCTCCTTTCGACACAACATATCACCCTCAAGCACCCTGGAACTCGAAAATTATTACCGAGGTGGATTGGGCCCTTCACCATCCTCGACCGGATAGGTTCTGTCGCATATCGACTGGAACTCCTGGAAAGCATACATAGGATACATCCAGTATTTCATGTCTCGAAAATCAAGCCGTATAAGGCAAGTGGCAGAGTACAGCCACCCCCAGTACCTATCGAGATCGAAGGTGAACTGGAGTATGAAGTTGAACGTATTCTTGACAAAAGGATTAAGAAGCGTGGGAGACGCAAAAACTATGTTGAGTACCTTGTCAAATGGTTGGGATATGGACATGAGCATAACAGCTGAGAATCAGCAAAGTCAGTTGCAAATGCACAGGAACTGGTTCAAGCATTTGAAAATGGCAGAACCTCTGTGATGTAAATGCAAACTGCGTGAAAGTACGGGATGTACATACTAAAACATGCTCATGTGTGACTATGCTTTGACAGGTTCTCCTGAGATGGGCCCAGAAGAACACTGGGTACACCGCTCCCCGTGCCAAGACGCAATTTGGACACATGAACGCCATGTCCGTTGCGATCTTGAATGGAGAAAGACTAGACATTGATGAACCGCTCGTGCCAGCCTCTCGAGGAGCTGGGCGTGTGCGTGGCCGCGGGCGAGGATGAGGTCCCGCACCGAGCCGACGCCCACCGGCATGGGCATTTGGTGGTTCCCATTCTCGGTGTCACAAATGACAGGCCGGGAGGTCGAACATTCCAGCCATGTGGCTGAGGAAGAGTTTTAATGAGGGTTGTGAAGACCGGGAGGTCATGTAAAAACAACCACTCTTTCTCTTCACCATAGTTTACATAATGTATGTGTGGTTACCGCGACAACTGGGCATGTGGCAAATCGCACAGCTAGTTCTATTTCCACATACATAATGTTTCTGCTCCCATATCCATATACATTGGGACGAGGACGTCCCACCTCCCTGAGGGGGACGAATGTTACGCGCACCGGCCTGGTGTGGGGGACGCCCTACTATTGGCCCTTGGTGTGGGGGACGCCCTACCCAAGATCGTATTGTATTCCTTGTCCTACGGTAGCTCTTATACTTATAAGGATATGGGAGTAGGAGGGGTGGTCCCGCCTAGGTCCCTGTAAGGACCTAGGTGCCCGGCGAGGTGGGTCCGCGGCTCAAAGAGGGCAGGCGCCCCACACCCACAGACTTTTCGTATCAGGATTGTTCTTTTTTGTGACAATGAATATGACTAATGCACAACTTGGGAAGGCGGCGGGCCTTCGAACCAGCTCGCCTACCCGCCCCCCGCCCCCCGCCCCCCTCCACCCGTCACTTGCCAGTGGCAAGTTGCCACCGGCCGCTAGCAGCCGCTGTCGCTGTTGTTCGGCACCCGAGGGACCGTTTTCCGCTCCCTTGAACTTCACGAGTCAACGTTGTGCTTGTTTGGGGTCTGGGTGACGCACAGAGCCGGGCGACACCAAATGAGCACTAGGGTTGCGCCAATCGCTGAAATGGCTCCAGTGGCAGCCCGCCACATGTCGTGGCTTACAGGGCGTGCCCCCACCCGGCAGCGAAGCCTGGTCGTGTGACCAGTCAACGGCGCTGGGCGTGGGCGCCTTGATGGTCGATGCTTGGATGGCAATGGCGCTGGCAACCAGCGCCTTGGCCTCCCCGTCCGGCGTCACAAGCAACACTCCCCGGTCCCAGTTCGCGACTCCATCTCCCCGCGCGGCCAAGTGGCCGCATTTCAGGGGGTTAGCATGGCAAAAATAGATCTGGGGAGGAAACGGGGGGCTGCAACCTCAGCCGATTCGGTTGAATCTCAGCGCCAAGGTGATCGCCGAGTGGTAGCGGCAGCCCTCTTCCGCAAGGTGGGAACCCTGGGCGTCCCCAAACGTTCCCATTTCGCCTTTTAGTCCTTTCTCCAAATAGATGCACCTTCAACGCCGTTGTGAGAGGAGGCCCAGTGGACCGTGCTTGGGTGGTGTTGCAAATCTGATGCCAACATCTCACACATCAATTATCGCCACTGTCGCAAAAAAGAGTAGTTTGGCACTGTCGCAGAAAAGAACAATCCACTGTTGCAAAAAAAATAGTAACCTTTTTTGCAACTTCTTGTTGGAGATTTCTGCAATCTCGTGAGGCAGTCTCACATGTGGGAATCCAACAAAGATATAGGAATCCTCATGTCTCGAAAGCCATGAACGGATAAGGTCCTAGTACTGACCTACATATTTTGAAGGTAGATTCAAGTAGAAATTTCTATTTTAAATTAGCTGGAAATTTGTGAGTGTGAAAGTGGCGTCACCCATACGACACGATGAGCTAAAACACGCGGTTTCGCTGCACAAATTCCAAGTGAATTCCATATCAGGAGGCGTCACCATTCTCGTAGCCATGATGTAACGGGAGACACGCCATGAGGATTGCGCACATAAGTTGCTGTGATATCTCGTACTGACTGTTGTGGAGCCGCCGGGAACCTGCCATGCGTTCGAAGGGGTGCTTCTGCAGCGGTGTTGTGCGCTTCTCCCGGATCCTCCACGACACGCCACGACGAGTCGCGGAAACGCGAGCAGGCTCTGAGGCTGCCCACACATTCTGCCAGCGAAGGAGACTATTGCGTTGCGATCGAGGCGATGTCGGCGAGACTCCCGCAGGTCCCTTTGGGGCAGCAGGGCATGATGGTGTCGGCGCAGGGTTTGGGCTGCATGGGCATGAGCTTCTTGTACAAGGGCTACGAGGGCAAGGAAGCGCAGTCGGAGGCGCTGGATGTCATTGACAAGGCGCTGGAGCTCGGGTGCACGTGCCTGGACACCGCGGAAGTTTACGGCCCTTACACGAACGAGGAGCTTGTGGGTGAGCTGGCAGCCCCGAGGCGTTCCCTGTCAGCCTTTGGGAGCGGTTTTCGGAGTTGCTGTGATTCAGGGTGACTCGAGAGGGGATGTCGGGGTGCACACGGGGAACCACGAACCACAGATCTTGTTGGCGACGTTGATAGTGCGCTGTTGATGATCAACGCCATCGCCACATGTACCACAACTTCCGTTTTCTCTGCAGTTCCGAGATTCTTTTGTACAAAAGAATCTCGGAACTATAGAGAAAACGGAAGTTATGTTTGTCGGTGACCAAGCATAGCAGTGTTATCGGTCCACAAAGTATTGTCCCAGCGAACGATGATTGTGCCCACAAAAGGCAACTCTGTGATAGCAGTAACCAGCACAGCACATCCCGGGCAAGCAGACAGCAACACCCAACCGCGCTCGCCACGCATCAACGCCAGCCCGCCATCGACATCTGTTGAATTGGTATTCATCAGCGTGTGGTTTTGACCTGATAGGGCGTGCAATCAAAGGAAGGGCCGATCAGTTTCAAGTCTGCACGAAATTCGGCTTCATCTTCAAGGATGGCGACTTTGCCGGTTTCGACTCGACTCCAGCCAATGTGCGGAAGGTCTGTGAGGAGAGCATGAAGCGACTTGGAGTCGATTGCATCGATCTCTTCTATCAGCACCGTGTGGATCCTAATACGCCCATTGAAGACACCATCCGTGAATTGAAGGCAAGCACTGGAAGTCTTGGAATATCCAGGATGAACCAACTAAATGCTGTATTCGGCTCCGCCCATCAGCAAACTGTTCTTGCACAGTTCGTTTCGATCATTGGTTTGCTGATTGCCTCACAGGTTTTTGGGCCTGTGGTGGGTTTCCGAATCCAAGGAAATGCTAGGCTTGTCTGTTTGATTCAACACAATGCAGCATTGACCAAGTTAGAGGACATTATGGTCTGAGAGTAACCTACATCGTTGAAAAGTCGGGGAGAGGAATTGATTGAATGGACATGCGATGCTGTAGGGCAGCCTGTTGTGAGCAATGAAGCACTTGGTGACTTCCATGGCCCAGTAAATACGCAACAGCAACACATTCGTGGTTGTTGTTGCGCACTATATGTCAGGACAGCCTGCGTTGTGTAGCAGCAAAGAACTGGTGTGTTTGGGCAATGGTTAGGCAGTTGTTGTTGAACCTGTCAACCACATATGCTGTACATTGTTGCACATTCGAATTGATTGTGGGCAGACTATTGGTGTGCTGGAACTTGATTTCGAAGATGCATACTTGAAGGTATGGAATACTAATGTATACCGAGAAGGGTTCCTGGCGGAAAGATTTTGCGCCTTCCTTGCTTGTGCCTCTGCGGTAACATGTTTCTGCGCAAACTTTTTGGCACCGTGTTTTTTTTTTTGGCCCGCGACCTTTACAAAGACTCCCAAGATGCCCCAATAACCCGCTTGCGCAGCGGCGACTGCTGCTGCATGGCTAACAAGACGGCATTGCGGAGCTTGGGGAGAGCGCAGGCTGGAGATCTCCAGCCAGGAATTGCTAGACATGCCTCTGACGGGAACAGAATGGGGAGCACTGCTCCTCGCCAAATGCTGTGCAGCACCACGTACCGTTGCTATTCGCCTCAATCTGTCCTTGGTCAACGGCGCTGTCAGGGGCCGCCGACTAGCGGCTCGCGCGGCCGATACCCATGCACAGAGCGAAAGGGCACGCGGCGCGGTCACAAAAATGTGACGCTATGGTCGTGGCCGCAGCCGAGGGGATGACCACTGTGGACAACGTTTTAGGCAAGGACGTGCACACAGGACTTTCGGCCACCCCTTCGTTGACCCAGGAACCCAAGCAATAGGCAGCACGCGAAGGTGGAAACCGGTTTTGGAGGTGGACTGTGAATATCTCGGGATGTACTTTTTCCACATAGCAAGTACTCTTGGGGCAAGAAAGTTCGTGAGGCAAAAATTTTGCTCACCGTTGAGTGCTCAGACTGTTGTTCGTCGGAGTAGACGAAGATATTTGCGCACAAGCGTTGTTCGGTATACAGCGCACCCTCTGGATTGGATAGTTGTATCTCACTGACGCGTATCGACAAGAACAGAGATGTCATGTGAGGAGCATGATGATTGCCTTTGGGTTTCTGCTTCCACTGCTTTGCCAATTTCTGTGAGTAACGGTTTGTTTAAAAGAATCTGGGCAGTCAATTGCAATCTGACTCGCCATTGCGTGATCCCATCTAAAGGCTCTCGTGGAAGAGGGGAAGGTGAAGTACATAGGTCTTTCGGAGGCAAGTGCTGCAGACATTCGAAAAGCGCATGCCATTCACCCAATCACCGCCTACCAGCTGGAGTGGTCTCTGTGGACAAGAGATGCAGAGAAGGAGATCATACCCACCTGCAGGCAACTGGGCATTGGCCTCGTTGCTTACAGCCCCCTTGGGAGAGGTTTCTTGACTGGGGCAATAGCAAAGCCGGACGACCTAAGGTGAGCTATTTAGCATGAATTTCCTACACATCTTGTGTTCGCTTGTGTTTATGATGACCATGAATTTGCAGTATATGCACAGCTGTCGAATCTATGTACCAAGCAGGTGTCTTCAGTGCCGCCACACGGTACCAGCACACAGTACTTTGCTCGCAGAGCTCACAAGGCTCTGTATGCTAGGTGCCCAAGCTGCACAGCCAGCCATTTTTCGTGCTGCTGGTCCCCAGCGAATAGAATCTTGTTTGGCTCAGTGATGCGCTCAAACAACTGTCTCTGAAACAGCTGGGAAGTGTTGTGACTGTCCAGGTGGTGTTGCAAGGATAGTGAAGGGTGCACATCTTGTTCTCAGTACAATACTGCTGAACCTGGTTGCGAACAGGGAGGTGCTGAATCTGATTGCACAAATGCAAGCCCTCTGCGTTCGTAAAGGTGCAGATGCCTTTGTCAACGACCAGCTGCTCCATGTGGCATCTAAACCTTATTGAATCCCATTGCCAACAATAATGATGGTGCTTCAACTTACCTGTCCAGTGTGAGTGGTGTGCTTTTGACGCTTTTATATTGCCATCGCCACATAACATCCAAACATCTGCAGCAGTCTTTGACGTCATTGTGCAGTTTTCTGCATCTGGGCTCACTTATGCCATCCGTATGAGTGCCTGTGTGTGCTGCAATAGCGAGGATGACTGGAGACGGTCAAACCCACGGTTCAGTGCTGAAGCGATGGAAAAGAACAAGGCGTTGGTCGACAAAGTGAAGGCGGTTGCTGAGAAGAAGGCTTGCACGCCCGCCCAGGTGGCACTTGCATGGGTGCACCACCAAGGGAGTGATGTTGTGCCGATCCCTGGGACAAAGAGGGTCAAGTACCTACTTGACAATGTTGGTGCATATTGGGTGAAGCTTTCGCCAGAAGACATGGAGGAGCTGGATTTTGCAGTGGAAGGCGTTGCTGGTGATCGTTACAATACTGAGAACATGAAGGACTATACGTTCCACTACGATGCAACCTCCGTTTGATCAGGAAATGGTTGCCCTTTGGTTGCCATTCTTTGCCTTGGGGGCAAATTGCTGTTTATTGTGAGGTCCAAAGACAGCGTTGGTGAGGTTTTGTGGCAACGTAAGCTGCACGCAATGTTGTGTCTGACAGTTTCAAGCAGCCTTTGAGCGTGTCTCTTGTCAACGTGGGCATCTGAAGCTGCGAATTTGGGTCCATTCGAAGCAGGCGAGCTGACTCCTTGGTTTGCCGGACGTACCTAGCGGTATGCCACTCCAATCTCCCAAGTACGCTGTCACCCAAAAGATGGTGTCAACCTCATCAAACAAGTGCTAGCATGCCAAATATGCGGTTACCCTCCAGCACACACAATGCCCCGAGTGGTTGGCAACAACGTGCAGCACACCAGTCCAGACAGATGCAATGGCCTCGTCGAATGCCGCCCTTTGTGGGGCCGCAGTCATTTTGTTCAGGCGGTTGGCAGGAGAGCGGACTCAATGCATTCAAGCACGTCGCCCTTTGAATTCCAATGCTAATTTCCCCTGCAACTATAAGGCAGCCCGCCAGCTTCTGTTTTTCTCTCTTTCCCGCCCAACCTTGGCAAGTTATTTAGGCGTGCAAGCCACATGTTGCCCGTGTGTGATCATACAGCAAGTGTGATTGAAGCTGGAACCAGAGTCAGGTTACTCGGGCGAGCGTTGTCTGGGGATAGACGCCCCAGCTGCGAAGAATTGACGTGCCGTGACTTGGGCACAGGGGGGGGGAATGTAAATGGCACTCGCGCCACCGCACGCTGCTTTACCAGGGCAGGAAATGTCACCGGTCACAGGGTGGGGTGGGGATACACGGCGACTTTTGCAAGCACCTCAGCCCGTACACCACTCCCTCACCCATCCCACAACTAGCAACTCATGAATTGCGAAATAAGATGGGATGGGAATTGAAGCCGCCCAACTCAGCCCCCCCAAAGCCTGGCAGACTCCAAGGGTGGCACGCAGTCAACGGCCCTGCTTCAACGATTCGTGCGTTGACTCAGCCGCCAAGGTGCTAGGCGGCCAGAAAACAATGGTAGTGCCTGAAATGGCCAAGCAAAATCGGCTGCTGATGCTAAACATCAGCGTGCCCTACCCATCGCCACACTTGGCAGCAATCCTTTAGCATCGTAGTTGATTTCGTTGGTGAATACTTTCAAAGCGCGGTTGCATATACTTTGATTCACTATATTCAATACATTTTCCAGTAAGCTGCACGCGCTCCACGACCCTATGCAAACCCATCGGCTCAGACCTATTTCAACCTCACCAGTTGGTCAGAACCTTGGACGGGTATTGAAAGCACATTGCACAGCAGCAACATACCTCATTCGCACCCTTTTTGTGAACACATGGTACCGTGGGTATGACTGCTTTCCAACGCCTGTACCCTTGACTGGAGCTGTCATTCCATTTTCAAGTGTCTTGCTGCATGCCCCTAGTGTCTACCTACGGTGGCTGCGCCATGTCCGTTTGTCATTCAACAACGAAGCTGCCGTGAAATGTACGTAACATCTACGAACCAGCCGCTCTTTTCCATTCGCTACTACAGGGTGTGTTTTATCAACACTCCAGCGCATGTCCATGCCAAATCCATGACTGCTCTGCGGTTTGGCGCCACCCAGCCAGTCGCCATTTGACACACGCATGTTACTCATGGATCCGAGAGTAAGCGCGCATAGCCAACGGCGAGATTGGCACCATCACGAAATGTGTCGTGATGCTTGAGGTGACGTACGGTTGCGAAGCATTGTCGTTTTCGCTGGTCAAGGCCACGTTTCAGGTAGTCAGCTTGATGCACTCCCAGCACACACCCAACACGCCGCACAGTGCAGGAACGGAAGGGCATCTGTCACGTTGGCAGTGCCATTGGCAGTTGCATTTGACGCAGACACGTGCAACTCCTACGTGCGTGGCAGTCTGCTTGTCCGCTACGAGCTTCGCAGAGGTTGGCTTCAAGTCACGCCCACATTGAACAACGGGGGCGCCTTGCACCCTCAAGCGCGGCAAGGGCCATGGCTGCCGCAGCAAAGCTCCCGAAAGTGCCGCTGGGTCGGCAAGGACTCCTCGTGTCCGCCCAGGGCCTGGGCTGCATGGGCATGAGCGATGCGTACGGTGACTACAACAGCGACGGGGCGCAGGCGGAGTCTTTGGCCGTCCTGGACAAGGCTCTGGAGCTCGGCTGCACGTTCCTCGACACCGCGGAGGTGTACGGGCCGTTCACGAACGAGGAGCTCGTTGGTGAGAGAGCCCCGCTGTAAATGCCATGCCGGGGCATCCTTGTCGAGACCTTCTTTTCGCGATCTCGAGTCAACCAGAGATCGGAGGGGAAGCGTTCTTAGCGGTTGTGTGCACACTGACCTTGATCGCTGCGTAGCGGGCTGTTGCCGTTGGTGGCATCCAGCCCGACCCTTAGTACAGGACATAGTTCTCAGCGTCGCCACCTCGTAGCAAATCTGAGCGGAAGCGGCGTGTGCGTGCGCGTGTCGGTGCGCAAGGACGTTGGTTGTTGCGAGGTGCCCTGCTGACGTTTGCGAGGACCGCAGGTCACAGCTTCGCTTGTTGTATATGCCCTTCACTGGGCGTAGCAGTGCTCAGTCTTTGGCGCGTCTCAGCTGCAGCGGAGGCCCCGTGGACAATTTGGTGAGCAGAAGCCCCAGCGCCATGTCAGGATCCACATTGCAAGGGCACTCGCAGGCCCGTTCCACCACATGGCACCGCTTGGGTTGTCGATGAGCCTCGACTTCTACTCAGGGCTCTTCCGTTTTGTACTTGACGCTGTTCCGTTGAAACAAGAACCGCGAACGCTGCGGACTCCCACAGTAATTGTGGCAAAGGAAGCGCCATGACTCTGGAGTGTTTCGCGGCTAGAATGACTGCAAATCTCGACGTTCTACGGTCTTGGCAGTCTTGTGTCCTTGTAGACTTGGACAAGCTGCCTTGCACATCTGTGAGCGTCTAATTTTGATTCCAAGCATTCACATCCAGATTGCCGCTGAGCAGATCGATTTGGTCATTGAGCGCATCAATTCGGATTCGAAATGAGTTATGCACATTGAATAGCCTACCATAGTACCTAATCAGATCTGATGTTGAGTGGAAGTAGTAATTGGGGGCAGTATCTCTGCTTCACTACTCGATGGTGATTGAGCTGCAAATTGCTGTGGTGCATGATCGGCTGTTGACTATCCTTCAGGGCAAGCAATCAAAGGGAAACGAGATGAATTCGAGGTGGCCACCAAGTTTGGATTTGAGATTAAGAATGGCACAATGACTGGCTTTGACTCGACGCCGGCCAACGTGAGGAAAGTTTGCGAGGACAGCCTGAAGCGCCTTAACATCGATTGCATCGACCTCTTCTACCAACATCGAGTCGACCCCTACACGCCCATTGAGGATACTTTTAGCGAGTTAAAGGTTTGTGCCAATATGATATTGTTAATGAAGACGTATTGAGCTCAAGCATGCAAAATTTGTGCAATAGCCATCCTTGCCTATGCCACAGCTATTTCGTCGCGGTTGCATATCCAGTGTCGGGATCTGAATTCGCATCTGTCGCCAATGTTGGAGTCCTGAGGAAGGCAACTTGTCATTTGCTCAGGCACTAGTGGAGGAGGGCAAAATTAAGTACATCGGTTTGTCAGAGGCGAATGCGGGAGATATTTGGAAGGCGCACGCTATTCATCCAGTCACCGCCTACCAGCTGGAGTGGCCGCTGTGGACAAGAGACGCAGAGAAGGAAATCATACCCACCTGCAGGGAGCTGGGGATCGGTCTCGTCTGTTACAGTCCCCTGGGCCGTGGATACTTGACCGGAACGATTCAAAAGCTCGAGGACATAAGGTAGGGATATGTTGCAGACACCAACAGCCGATTGGTTTCCATTTCACACAAAGCAGATTTATTTGGAAGGCAGCCAGTAGTTGCGTGGGTCACCGAAAGAAAGTTGTCTTGCCGTGACTGAATGGCTTAGTGATTGAAGAAATTTGGTCAGTTGCCTCAAAGCTTCTCAGTGAGCACGCCTCATACCAACCAGTAGTTGCCCTTGAAATTAACTCAATTTGCGGCAGTAACATCGCCAAATGCAAATGGATTCGTTATCAATTTGTTGTATCAAGATTTGCACGCAGCTAGCAGAGATTGAATCCAAACATGCAACAATGTTGGGGTGAGTTGTGCCCAGCTGCTGACATTTTCTGATCCATTTTCTACTCGGGCAGTTGCGTGCTGCCATTGCCCGCGTTCTGATTCCCTGCTCAGTCGCATCTCCAAAATACTTTCTGACCTGCGAGCAGCGAAAAGGTGGACTGTTTGGATGCTGTGGCATATCTGGCAAGATAGCTCATATGGAGTTCGTTGTTGCTGAATCCGAGCATCACTGTCTTGCAACAGCGAGAACGACTGGCGCAGAGGGAACCCGCGATTCAGTGCTGAGGCGCTGGAAAGGAACAAGGCAATGGTGAAGACTGTGAAGAACATTGCCGAGAAGAAAGGGTGCATGCCCGCCCAGGTCGCGCTTGCATGGCTGCAACACCAAGGAAGCGACGTTGTGCCTATCCCTGGCACGAAGAGGGTGAAGTATCTGATGGACAACGTTGGGGCATATTTTGTGAAACTTTCGCCAAAAGACATGAAGGAGGTGGACTTCCAGCCGGAAGACATAGTCGGCCAGCGATACGGCGAGGAGTTCATGAAGAACATGACGTTCCACTACTGATTCTAGACATGAACTGGGGGTTTAGTCAATGGCTAAAGATCGGTGCTGTTCTTTTGCTGCTATGGAGCAGCACTTCTTGCATGGCGCCGCTGCCTAAGACCGCAGATGGATAGCTGGGTCGAGTGATAGACGTGCAAGTTTTGGAGCTTACCATTGGGTGTACACTTTACGTTGGGGTAGTGGCCTGCCTGTTGATCTTGGTACTGAATCTGTTGTCACAGATACGCGGAAATTGTCATAGGGTTAGCAGAGATGAACATGAAGTGAATAATGCAAAGGCGACTTGGTCCACTTCAACCCATTGCCCCTTGCTAGCGTCCCATGCTAGCAATCTCAATAATCCGTTGACATAGCCGATTGGACTCTGCGAATATTGTTTATCATGCTTCTACGCTTTGGGAAATGATTTGCGGGTGTCTATTACAAAAGTTTCAACAGCTATCGAGTGTGTGTGTTGTGAATTCTGGTGGATCCAGTTATACTGGAGATTTCACTTCATTGTGTTGTACTGCGATATTGGGGTGAGACTTGGGTTTACTAGATATACTAGGGGAGTAGTGTGTCTATAATTTGATTTGCTGCTGTTTGGAGTAAATGAACACCTGATTATATTTGTGGTTCATGCTTCCAATGTAACAATCTTTCTGAGTTTCCCCGCTCGCTCTCCGCGTGCCCCTCGTGGGCAGGTCCTGGGGCGCACCCAATAGGGTGCGCAACAGTTAGTTTTGGAGCGGGCTACCGTTGGGGCTTCCGCGACGCCCCCCTCCCTCCCTTTCCTCTCGCCTGATTGGCGGTGGCGGCGGGCGCGGATTGCTCGCCATCGCCGTCGCCATCGGCCCCCCCCCCCCCTCCATTCCCTCCCAATCGCCGAGCATCGAGGTGGATCGCGGGCCAGCCGCTCGGGCAAGGACAAAAGTGGATTGAACTACCCCTTGCCACACAGAAAAGGGTACCATCAGAGGAATTGGTGACCATGATCAGTGCTAAACAAATGAGTCGATTACTGAGGAAAAAGCCTCAAACACGGGCTTTTATGGGGATGATTCGGAAGGTGATGGAACCAGTGGATGAACGTGAGGGGAAGTCCCAATCGGACTTATACTCATCGCAATTACAGCGAGAGGATCTCCCTGATCAGTTGAAGGGAATTCTCAAGGAGTATTCCGACGTCTTTCCGGATGAATTACCGGTTGGGCTTCCACCTGTACGAAAGGGGCACCAGTTTAAGATAGATTTGGAGGATGACGTCCCTCCAGTCCATCGGCCCCTATATAAACTGAGCCCGCTCGAGTTGGCAGAGGCGAAGAAGCAGATTGAAATGCTGCTCGAGCATAAGTTTATTCGCCCTTCCGAATCCCCATACGGTGCACCCGTCCTATTCGTTCCTAAAAAGGACGGAAGCTTGCGGTTTTGTGTGGATTACCGCTGGCTGAACAAAAAGACGATCCGGAATCAATATCCCCTCCTGTTACCGGAGGAGTTATTTGATCATCTGGGCGGTTCAAAAGTGTTCAGTAAAATCGATTTGAAATCTGGTTACTGGCAGATACCGGTGCGAGAAGGAGACGTTCAGAAGACAGCATTCAAAACTCGCTGGGGCCTATTCGAGTATTTGGTGATGCCATTCGGTGTTACCAATGCCCCAGCGCAGTTTATGAACATGATGAACGATCTCCTAGGAGAGTATCTCGACCGATTCATCCTTGTTTTTTTGGATGATATTTTGATATATTCTGCCATGTTAGACCAGCATACTGAACACGTGCGCCAAGTGTTGCAGAAATTGCGGGAACATCGACTCTTTGCAAAAGCTTCAAAATGTGAGTTTGTCAAGGATTCAGTGGAGTTCCTCGGACACCAGATTTGTGGTGGAGGACTGACCCCGACAGAGGTCAAACTGCAGGCAATACGCGATTGGGCCACACCCCAGAACGTAACAGACGTTCGTTCGTTCTTGGGGTTCACGAATTATTACCGGAGATACATTCGGAATTATAGTGACATTACCAGGCCTATGACTGATCTCACGAAGAAGGAGATGGCATGGCAATGGGGCCCATATCAGAAAAATGCATTTGCTGCCATTAAAGAGGCTTTTTGTCATGGGCCAATTCTGATTTTCCCAAATCCTAAACTCCCGTATACGATTTTCACCGATGCCTCGGGCACAGGTGTGGGAGGTGCATTGTTACAGGATCAGGGAGATGGTTTGAGACCAGTCGCATTTCTGAGTAGACAACTCAAGCCGACGGAACAGAGATATTTGGCTTATGAACGCGAACTGGCTGCAATGGCGTACTGCTTACAGAGCTGGCGACATTATGTGGAGGGCTGTCCTGGCGGGTGGTCATTCTGACAGACCACCAAACGTTAAACCGCATTATGGACCAGCCAGTGCTTACCCGGGTGCAGACCAGGTGGATGCGATTGGGGTTGTTTCAGTCGATCAATCCCATGATCAAGTACCATCCTGGGAAAGCAAACATTATCACCGATGCTCTGAGTAGGAGTCAGAGGAGTATAGTAGAACCGGCAGAACACGAGACAGAGAATACCGGTTCCCTCTTTACCGTGACAGCTCACATGGAGATGGATCAGGAGGAGTGCCACAGATGGATCACAGCATATGAGGCAGATCCACGTCTGGGGACAGTGTTGAGCACTTTACGGCAAAGTCAAAGAGCGGATGACTACTTGTTGATACCCAGTGGATTGATCGGGATAAAAAAGCATGGTCAAGTGAAGATCGTTGTACCCGCGTCCTTGCGTCAGAACATATTGAGGGAATGCCACGATAGTCCCACTGCTGGACACGTGGGCATACGCAAGACTTTGGAACAAGTGGACAGGCAATTCTATTGGCATGGACTCAGAGGAGATGTTACTTCATACGTCAGGAGTTGTCCGACCTGTCAGCAGATGAAGTCGGATAACAGGGTCAAAGCCGGTCTTCTGCAGCCCTTAGAAATTCCCTCAAGGAAATGGGCTCAGGTGACAACCGATCTGGTCACTGACTTACCAGAATCGGACGGCTATACTGCTATAGCAGTATTTGTGGACCGTTACACCAAAATGGTTCACTTTGCCCCATGCAGAAAAGAAGTAACAGCCATGGAATATGCCCGGTTGTTTGTTGACCATGTTTTCCGTCTACACGGTCTACCGGAGGTTATCATATCTGACCGAGATCCGAGATTTACCAGTAAATTCTGGAAAGGTCTGTTTGACCTACTGGGCACTGATCTCCGGTTTAGTACAGCGTTTCATCCTCAGACGGATGGCCAGAGTGAGAGAGCCATACAAACGCTGGAAAACTTCCTACGACCGTATGTTGAACGAGATCCACAACACTGGGTGAGGCAATTGCCGTTAGCGGAATTCGCCGCGGACAACGCTGAAAATGTGGCCACGGGTTATTCACCATTTTTCCTTAACTCGGGAGACCATCCAATTTTGCCTACATCAATATTACAAGGACATGGAACCTCCCGAGTAGAAGTTGTACAACAAATGGTTGAACGGATGAAGACTGCCCTGGAGGAAGCACAA
>CAJHUC010001742.1:0-37137 GCA_905146915.1 Ostreobium quekettii
GCAGAGGAGCAGTGCGACGAGCCACTGGGGAAAGGATTGTACATGCCACTGTTCACAACAAGGAATCAAAACCAATAATAGAGCCAAGTTTCACAATAGGCTAGAGCACCACAGATGGGCTGCTGTGTGCAATTTTGCGTGCACATCAGACAACCAGAATTGAGTTGACTGCAGCCTCGCCACCTCTGTCTCCAACACCAATGAATTGCATTTCTCAAAAAGGCAACTGCACTGACAAGGCAAAAAACTTCAGTGAACTCCTGTGACTGCAACTTCAAGGCTTTAACAGCAATGCAGGAAATGAGCAACTTACCAATGGAAAGAAGGAAGAAAGGGAGGAAGCAATTTGAGCTCCAACAACTTCCGAGCTCAACAAGCACAGATCACCTTTTTCAGGCCGCCACTCCATGTCATGCCCATTCTGAAGCAAGCAGACCTGATTGTGTAAGGATACAAAACCACAAGATGCTTTTGCACTGGATACATTGTGTTCAACATGAATAACTTCTATCAGAGCCTTGGGCAATCCTAGACAATCCTAACTGCCTCCAGAAGCGCGGATCCGTGCTAACCAAGAGCGATCGATTCTTGGCATCGCAACGAATCATTCTTTTTGTCTATTCGCAAGGGTTGTGGGGCATTTTCAGCATCATTTGTATGGATAATATTCAAAATTTCTGGGAGAAATTATCGAATCAAGCGTGTAGAGATCACAATCCATTTCAAAATTAAAGTGATTGCGCCGGTCGTGGTCACCCCTGCACTACCGTTGCATTGTGAGAGGCTCTTGATTTCTCCAGTATAAACACTTGGAATAGTTTGGTACATAGCTCCAGTGACAGATATTGCCTCTGGGTTGCTCGTAGCAATTCGAACGCATGATTGATTCATATGAATAACGTAATTGATTCAACCAATTGAGCCTTATGATTGATTCATATGAATCACACATGCATGTATACTCGGTTGCCGTCAAGCCGATTATAATCTAATTAGATCGAAGATACCTAATGCACTCCTACTACACAGCCTAAGGAACATATGGCTGCTTGGTAAATACTGATTTGGAATAAATAAGGATACAAATCACTGCTCACGTTTTCCTGTGTTTCCAGATCGGTGCTGAAACACAACTTAATGTGTAAATAGTAATTTCAAAACCAACCGACGTCAACCAACATCATCGATCCTATGGCAAAATAGTTAGGTGTAATGGCGGATTTGAATTCCTACCAAACTATCCCATCACTGAAGTATCAGGCAACTGATTTTACCAACGTCACATGCAATTTGCCTCCAAACTTGGATTTAGTTCATCTAAGGAGGGTTCAGCTTGAGGAGTATAATATTAATCTAGTCATCTGATACAGCAATGAACATTGAATTTAACTTAATTAAACCGCTATAATGGTTGAACTGACGTATAATATACTGCAGCGATATCCTGGTCAGGCCCCACGACATCTCACGATCGTCTCCAAACGATTCGCCTGTCGGCTGCCTGAGCTCGTTGACAAAAGGAAAACGGCATCAGGGATGCACCGCCATTTTGCGCGCATGGCGTTGGTGATTCAACCCCCAACATCAGTGCACAAACATCCCATGAGCTCTGGACATTCAGGCGCATGCAGCCGAACGGGTATGAAAAGATATGGTCACAAAACGGGCAGCGATTCACGCATATTCACCCAGAAGCCCGTGCAACTCGAACGCTGAGCATGCCATGGGGGTGCTGCACCAAAAACCAAACGTTGGGAACGAAAAACGCTGGGTTTCAATCCAGAATTGTCGGTTTATATACCGCGACCTGTGTGCAAATGTGGCGCATTCAGAGAAGCCAACAAAGTGCTTACAACATCAAGAACTGTTGTCCGTTCTGTTGCATCCCCTCCAGAATTGAGCAGCGCGTCCTTGCAGCGTAAACACGTTGGAACTGCCAACCAAAATAACCCACGCTAACACTGGTAGAAAATAGCCTGTTTGTGATGCCAGCTGCGATGCCATTTTGACACAAATTGATGCTATCAAAGTGAGTGCGATGGCATAAAAGGGGCTGTGATAGCATCAATTTGTGTCAAAATGGTATCGCAGTTGGCATAGCAAACAGGCTGTTTTCTACTGGTGTAACCTCCTACATGTCACCACGTCAAATCCATGTTGATCCTTAAAAATTCATAGCAGTTCTGGGAGTTCACATCAGATTCCCTCCCAGCCCGTCCCCGAACAGGTGTCTCATTTCCGTCATCTATGACCAGCTGCTCACATAACCCTCATGAAAAGATTGCAGCACCCATGCCACGCAGAGCCCAAGCTGGAAAAAGATGCCTCCTCAGCCCTCTACACTTTGACCCATCAGATTCGAACAAAAAAACTCCCACACGTTGCACAGCTGCAATCACGGCAATTCGAGTGACACAAAGTCCCTCACACAGTACATCCACGGCCTTTTCATCTGCCTCAGTGCATGGCAATACAAATATCAACCCTGATGTTCATTCAGCAAAAAGTTCATATCGTTATTCTGGGTTTTGACCGTCACTAGAAAATAAAATGAAAACATCAAGCGTTAATGCAGAGAAGAAATGACGCCGCACATGCAGGGAATCCATTAAGAATCATTTTCACATCACATTGGCTTGTAGTACATGCCGATCCAGACAGACTTCCTCATAGCTGTCATTGTACAAAGGAATCACACATGCAGAATGTCGACGTCTTGATTCGTTCACCAATTGATGAGTTTGGGCATTACATCCTGAGTCGCAACTGAATTCTGAACTCAATGCACTGATGTCGTACATGTCCACAACTGGCTCCATGTTTTACTGCTCCAGTGCAAAGCTTACATGGCCAATAATGAATATTACTCCCCCTTGCTATCGATAACTTAACCCCAATTTGCATACCCGTTTGACGTGGCCTCCTTTGCTCCCATAATTTGCACGGCCAGCCATATGCAATGATGCAAATTGCTCCAATTATGCAACAAAATTGACTAGCACAACTTTTTGCACTCTTGGGTTGGTGCACCTGCAACTTTTTGTTGTTTTCTTGCCCGTTGCTCAAGCCAAGCTATCAACTGGCGCGTGACCGAATACTACAATGCACGGGGTATTCATGATTGGCAACGGACGGCAGCGCTGCATTGCGCCTTGGCTATGAATTGGACGTTCACACCTTCCCTTAATTGGACAAAGCCCTTTTCACGTGCAGAAGTCGCCTTTCTATGTCAATTTTTTTGGTTGATGCATTTCTATGTCGTTTCTTTCTTTTTTGCTACCAGTTCTTTGATTCACCAGCTTGCCGTATATGTGGGTTTTGGCAGGAGGATCGCGCACATATTTTCTTGGATTGTCCAGCTTTTTCAAATGCCCGTTTCACATGCCATGGATCTGCGAGGCGTTTGGTAGATGCAACAATTCCGTGGGACACTTCTGCACTAGTGCCACAAGGCCTCGGAATCTTGGAGCGCTTTCTAACATATGTACGATATGCTTGGGCTCATGTGGCACATGGGACATGAGGGTTGGGATTGATTTTTCTTCACTACATTCACTGAACATAATCCATGGGGATTTCATTACTCTTGCCAACTCACTGAATTTCATGGGACAATAGGGAGTAGCGACATGGGACTATGAATAATCGACTCCGAACACACTATTTGCTTGGTTTTCATGCCCATCATCGCCTGCCAGGTGCACGGGTTGTGTTTTGTCATTTTGTGACAAATGTAATCCATGGATTTTGATGATGATTATGATGCTCAAGCCAGCAATTCCGCATGTCGCTTTGAAGGATGTCCCATTTTGGCAGCGCACGAACCCTCCAATATTAGCTTGCCCAGACATGTAGAGGACAGGTGGGCCACAAGATGCTAATACTGGTCTGCGTTCCACATATACGCATGCTAATATATTCTATATAAATCGCAAAAAATGGTACCAAATTGTCTCAAAAATATACTTCAGCACTAAAATGAGCTTAGACTACTGCAGTATGCATAAATACGAAGCAATAAGATTACTTCGACTTTTCTCAAATTTTCAGAGTTGTTTGTGCAAGTTTTGAGCACATAAGCTGCACAAATAATGGAAAAGAGTACAAATCAGTGCATTAAGAAAAGCACATTCTATGTAATTGTAATGCCTTATTTGATGCGATTTATATGGTTTGGTTCCCATGATAGGCAGCTTTCTGGTGGCGAAAGAGACCATTGGAACTACCTGTCTTATGACATTCATGTGCTGATCACCACATGAACGAAACAACTTCGATCGTATTTTCGCACATGGCTTGGCTTTCCATGTGTCCAAAAAGAACTGGATATGCAGCTCAATCATAAGGCGTTGACTTTTTCGAATGCCAAATGGTTGGTTTTGTTCAATTTAAATTGAACACAGATAGGCTATCTGTGTGAGGCGCAGCCTGCATGCGATGAGCACACGAATAGAACTGAAAATATTTCGAATAGCCCACATCACTGTGATGTGACACACATCACACATCACATCATCACACATCACACACATCACGCTAGATGTGACATCTAGACTGCTTTGAAACTGCTAAAATGTTCAATACTAATTGTGAGGATACTAACGATAGTTTAAATGTTTTTGGATTGATCATAATTCTGTATTGGTCAACGATGAGGGCATGATAGCACCGGATAGAGACTTCTTGTATTAATGGTATATTCTGCATTTACAATCAGTACTTGTTGGACAATTTTACATTTTGAACACACTCCAGCACAGCACAAAACCTAATCTGAGTATAGAAAACTGTTTCAGACTGTAAAAAGCCAGGGAGCTTATGCGCAAGCACCGCAACAGATGTCAACACGCCTCGTCGGGAAAATTTGTCGCGTATCAGTTTCGATCTGCTGTGAGCCGTCTTCCAGCTTGATTTCCATCGACCTGTCCCGCGGTTCGCTTTGGGTCCATTCAGCCTTATTCAAGAAGTGCCTGACATCAGATTTGGCAGTTTTGAATGGTCGTTTTCGACGTGACTTTCAAGGATACTTCACCTTTTGGCCTTCTGCACATGACTTTAAAATTCTTCCTTAGTGCAGCTTCTGACGTATCAACTGTTTCTTGGGAAATTTGAATGAGAGGAGAGCGCACATTTGGGCCCAGAATCCAGCATCATTTTCTAACCACACATTGATGCTATTCACTGGAGATGAAGCTGGTCTGAAGTGGTCCATACTCCCACGGTTGACATTCTGTTCGAGTGACCGATCCCAAAAGTGTAAACAATCTTGTCAGGACTAATTGTCTGGTATCAATTGGATGATCTTTCCTCTTTGGGGTGCATTCCTCATAAAAATTCAGTGGCATCAGTTGGTGAAGGCTTACATTGTATTCTGCATATCGATATGTCATCTGTATGTAGCATTTCTAGCATGCAACATAAAACTGATCTGAATTCAATTGAACTTGGAAATGTTTGGATATTTTAAGTTGTCCAAATTTTGTTATTACGCAGTTCTCCCTGACTCGATTGTTGTTTGTATTGTTGCATAGGACTGGAGCGCACTCGCAAGCAGGGCAGTGACAGTTGAAAAAGTTGTGGAGATCCCCGATCACACATCGACATGCTAGCTTGTGTGTTCCAATGCACTGACTCTGGAAAAATTCCCACACAAACGCAAAGATTTGAGCGCTCTCAATTTTTCACGCAATGTACAGTCAGTGAATTGAAAGTGACTTCGCGTCTCCAAGTGCGTCCATCTAAGCCACCATTTTGCGAAGGTCGCGAATCGGGAGGTCCTCTGCAGAACATGGCACCCGCAATGCAACTTTACATCACCTCAAAAACATAAGGGTCATAAGTTACATGATTGGATCCATTATCCCCAACCGCCTTTCTGCATAGTGCTACTCTGCGTCCCGATCAACAGATAGCTTCAATCAACGTCTCTTGTAAGCAGTGATTTGGCATTCCCATCCACTGATTCGTCACATGAGGCATGTATCCTGCAGGACCAGAACCCCACGTACGTCTTCCTTGATAACTACAATGCTGCAGCATTCCGCCTTTAACAAGACTGATACATGATGAATATATGGTACTCAAGCAAGCCAGTGAGTTCAGCAGAGCAGATGCAACCAGCAGCCATATTTGTTCTTTTGAATCACGCATTCCTTCTCAGATGCCATGTTCCCTTCTTATGCAGCTTGGTGCTCCTCCACCTGCAGATGATCATTTGCATAGCAGCCTCTCATTAGCAAAAAGCGGAACAAATATCACTTTTTGCGAACACGTATACATGCATTTCATCAGTGTTCTGCATGGTAAAAACAGGAAAATAACCCAACCCTGTGAAGTTTGTACACATTTGAACAAGTGTTATTTGGCCCTTTTCTCCAAGTGTCTTTTGCATTCGCTAGCCCACATTCTATGCCGCTGACACGTTGGTCTGATTTGCTGGGCAGCATTCTACGCACTTGGCAAGTGCGATCAAGCGACAAGTTCAAGCCATGCCATGGATGGAGTTGCTGTCTTCAAGCGAAGCCTGCAGAAATTCACCTGGCACAGCGGTGAGACATTCGAAAAGCCTGTGAGGTTTGAAATGCAAACTTGGCGGCAAATTCGAAGTACGGCGGCAAGAGGAGCGTTGCTGGCAGATGGCCGACCTACATATATAAACGGCTGGTCTGGAAGGCCTCAGCCCCTTCATGTAGGTTGGTCAACTGCACGCACGACCTATCGCCCCATTGCCCCAATCACTGCGAGGTATAAACACATGGCTCCGCCCCATGTTATTGGCGCAGCAGCCACAGTCTTCTTCACAGCGACGATTCCAATCCCTTCTGCCCCATTGACCCGAAAACCTGAAGTCGCGTTGCTGTCACCGAAGCTGCAGAACAATTGTGCGCATTGATTCCAGTGCGCGTTCGATTGGGAGGCCAGTAAGAATGGCACGTCGGTCTTGAAAGTTGGCAACAATTACACGAATTTGCTCCTTCGGAACATTTTCAGGCACGATATCGGCCGGTTACCCCATTTCACTCAAGATCCCGAAAGCAACACGTTTTGCCACTACCGTTGCCTAACCTGAATTGGGAAGTGCCCTTGGGAAAAGTGGGTAGATGTTGGTGCAATATTGTAGCCGCAGGGCCGCTGATGCGATGCCGATCAGCTCTTCAGCAAATTTCCTCATGTCAATATTGGCAAGCGGTGATGCATATGCGAACATTGCATCAATTCTGACAAATCGTACCAGTGGGAACTATAGAGTTCCCTGCGGGACCCGGTCATCACCATGCTCAACCATCGACACGCGGCGCAGCGCTGCAGCCTGGCCCTCAGGCGACTGGCAACGTGGGTGGATACCCACGCTTGGCATTAAGCGCGAGCACGCTGTGGTGGCAACACCACCATACCAAACGGCGTGCATGACGCACATATGGGCGGTGCGGAAGCTTCGGCTAACTGGACGCCATCCCTTGATCTCGAGACGGATTGTGTGTTCATGGACTGATCGCAAATGGCAGGAGCTCCTTCGCACGCTCTGACGGTCGCTTCCATTTCTTATGCGAAAAGCGTTGCCCATTCGAGAGGAGCTCGCGGTGAAGACATCATCAGGCCGTGGTGGCCAGATGTGCAGTTTTCGTCATCAGCAGTGCAGATGAATGTAAAGTTCCGAGAGAAAAATCAATGCTGCTGTGTTGTGGACACATGTAGAGATGACCTCGAAGGCATCCAGGTCACAGAGACGTCCAAACAGGACGCCGTTATATCTCGGAAGCTGCCCCGTGCTGTTGGAGAATCGGTGGCATGGAGCTGCAGAAAATGCCTGTGCATGGGAAATGCACCCGCAATATTGTCTCCTGGGAGCGCGGAAGGCAGTGAAATACTGAACCAGGCAGTTTCGCGACAACGTGTGTACTGGAAGTGGCGTTTCTGTCATCGAACTCATCAAATAGCTTGTGGGGTAGCTGTGTTACTGTGCTGTGCTGCGCCGCGTTGCTGCCACCGAACAGCTGTAGTTCAGCAGCCATATTTATCATGGCCATGTTAGAGGACACCCAAATGTTGGCCCAAAATTACAATCAGCGGTCTCTGTCGAACGACGCAAAATCGCCTATGGCTGGTGGTAATAGGGTTACATCCCCAATACGAGCCTAAAGTCCAGGACGCCCTCGCCCCTACGGATACGCCAGCTTAATCTCAATCTTTCTGAAGGGTAAGGCAAGAGCACCATAGCGTACCCAAGCTCATTACCTCAATTTAGCATAATTTGCCATATATGGAAAATGGCACGTCATTTGTTTTAGTAGAGGTATATGTCAATATCTTTCAGTGCAACACATTAAAGATGTTTCATCCCCTGTTCAGGCTCGGGCATTTCGACTGTCTGAGCCAAAGATGTCCCAATGTCCTCGCAAGCCTTGTTGCTGACGCAGGAACTGACGCGATCTTGTTTGCACTCCGTGGTGTATCCCTTGCACGTTTCGTCGCAGCCGACGCAGCACGTCCCACCATTGAAGCAATCACCTGGATCGTGGCCTTAGGCGGGGCAGGGAGCGCCCAGGAGGACGGCCAGTCTGAGGCAAAACAGCAGGCTCATGGTAGATGGATGGGTCATGATGGCGCTTGCCGGTTGCGATAACGTGCACACACACTAGTAAAAAGGAAGCCAGATGATACAGTCCTGAGAAAATCTGCTCAAAACCCAACTGTGTACTTTCGGCAAATGTGGTCCCAAAACTACACAGTTAGTGCACGCATTGACACAATTTCAACCGTGCATCCTAGGAAACTGTGTTGTCTACACAATTGTTTGAGGGTACAGTTGAAGCTGTGTCAATGTGTGTACTAATTTGTTTTGGGACCACATTTGCCGAAAGTGCGCAGTTAGATTTCGAGCAGACCGTGTCAGCACTGTGTCATTTGGCCTGTTTTTTTCCTAGTGGCAGGTTCAATACGTGTCTGTGATTAATTGAAAATCGAATCAGAAGAGAACAGGTCGGCCTTTGCAGTGGATACAGCTGTTTCTGGGATGAGTGTGTGCTTAGCAATACAATCATGCGGCGGTTGTATTTGGAGGATTTGAGGAGAACAGGTATAGGCAAATTTGCTGTGCGGTGTTGCAATGAAGGGAATGGAATTCCTTTCGCTAAGATCCGTGGGAAAGAGATGTGGCAGTCCGCGCTGGGCAAAAGGCACCCACGAACTTCAACGCTTTGCACTTCATGTTCATTTCATAGCAAAAAATTGTTCCTCCGTGGACAAAATTGTTCCATGCTGAGCAGCAAACGACCTGCCGATTGAATCGCTTGCATTCATCCCCGTCAGATGCGCCATGTTGGTTCTCTGCTGTGCCAGCGGTGCCAAGGGACGGCGAACAAAAGAATTTCTTCTGCACACAGTCGCCATAATGCCTGCGATCGTGTTTTCCATGCGCAACGGAAGCCCTCCTTCCCGTTTCTGCGCCTTCCTGGCGTTTACCTGCTCGGGCAAAGGACACATGCCAAAACCATGATGCCTGAGGCGCCGCGGCGTCAGCAGCGGCATTGTCGTGGACGTTGACAGGGCGCCAGTTGGGGTAAAAAGCACGGTGCGCTGGCCCATTCTATCCCTTTCATCGGTGCCTGTTTTTTTTTGGCCCCAATAACGCAATACATTTCCTGCATTATCGTGCTGGGCAGTTTGGGCACCAGCGGCGAAACGGTTTCAAAGAAACTGCCAATCGCAGGCGACACAAACCCATCAACGGCGATCTCGATCTCGGTCCTTATTCTCCATCGCCATCGACATTTCGCGGCGACCAGAAGCCCCATCCGCATCTCTTCCCCACTGATACCATTGCGACAGCCCAATCCGGAAAGTGAGGCTCGCTGCTACCCTTGAGTCCAATACCAGTTCGGCACACGCCACACCGAGCAGTGCGTCTATGGCTTCCAGAAATTCGCCCTTTCCGCGCATTGCATGGGGTCAGCAGCGCAAACATTGCCCCATCAGACGTGCGCTTGCCAATGCGCCCAACAGGGCATGATCGCCCATCAGCATGGCCGTCAATCGACCTGCGGCAAAGATGCGCCGGCCTGGCTTTCCTCGGAAACTAAGAAGCTTGGGGAAAACTATATATATTATATACACTATTAATATTGAATTATTATATATAATAACGCGCGCAACATATATGTTGAGCGCATTCAGTGGGAGGCATCCAACCGCCTCAATGCCATGGACGACGCTGGGAGGGAGGGCTGTGTTACCTTGGCGCAGGCCCTGGTAGCAAATTTTGCGGACAGCGGCTCGCAGGGCGCGAACTTCTAGCGGGCTGGGACGGTCACTTCCTTCACGTGGCTCTGCTTCCAAGCGTGGAACGTTCGCAAGGAGCTCGTGGTGATGGATGTCGCGGGGCCCTCGTGGTCGAGACGTGGGGCCTTTTTGGTCCCCTTGTATCCCCCAGGTTTGAGGAGGGCGCTCAGCGAGATCCCCAGAAGCGCGAGTCTTTCATAATATGACGAATTTGCATCATCCGCAACCGCGTTCGCATTTTGGCGACTGCAAAATTCAAGAGAAGAAATCAATGCTATTATCTTGGGTGAAAGCCACGCTGGGAGCCACATGCTTCATGAAATTCATCATGAATTCTTACATCTCAAGGCGAGGAGGCAGCAATCAGTTCCCTATTCGCCCCAGAAAGAAATTTAGTTATTTAATTATTTAATTGTTGTCGATTAGTTGTTTCATGAGAACCCAAGGTATTACCGCAATCACACCATTGAGCTGCTGTCTATCAGAACGCACAAATCGGCATGGTTCACATTTCGGCACACAGCTTGAGATCGGGAGAAGCCTCATCTCTGGCATAGTGTGGCTGCTGCCGTGATGTTGGTGACAGAGGGGCCGATCGATTTGCGTTGCATATTGGCACTAGTAAGACAGATTCAGTTCCGGGGATCAACTTGGAGAGTGGCCATGGCAAAGTTCGATACACTAGCAAGAAAGGATCAAATAACACTTTTGTGAACACATATAAAACACATTTCATCAAAGTTCTGCAAGCTAAAAACACAAAATAACCTAAACCCGTAAACTTTGTGCACGTTTGAACAGGTGTTATTTGTCCATTTTTTCCTTAGTGATAGAAACACTCCATACTCAAGCACGACTTCATAGGTTGTGAGGGACGCAGGCACTCGCATGTGAACTATTGTACCTTAACAATTCTTGTCGAAATTCATGTCTCTTAACCAATCTGCGTGCATGAAGGTCAAGCACGCGGGACACAAAATGGGGGTGGAGCAATTGCGATGTGCTGTGCCAAAAGCTCTCTATCGAGATCTTAACTGAAACAAATGGTGCAACCATTTGCGAGACATGCCAAGACATTCACAATGTAAGTGAAATAGTAGTAAATCAAAGCGGGTCAATGGCGGAATTGCAATGGTGATGGCGATAACATCATCTAGCAGAATGGAACGCCAATCAGGGCAAGGGTGCATCTCCTAGGGTGAAGGCATATCTGCAGGAGGGGAAACGGCCATGATGGTATAAGGACAATAAAATGGTGTTGAGTTCACATAGCGCCATCACGTGGGTTCCCTATCATCCACTTTTCCTGAATGCCATAAGACAACGGATTAAGGTATGTATACAGACACGTTGGCATGGACCTAAATAGGCGGGAGCGTCCTTAAAGTGATGACATATTCATATACGCAGATTTTCATTTGGGAAAATGACAAGAAGGGGTCCTCTGTGAGATATCCTAACCAAGGGGTTAGTCTGTGACAAAAGGGGATCCTCTAGCCGCCACTGTACATCAGACCCGCTGCTAGGCAGGCGCCAGAATGGCGCTGTACCGGCACCGGTCTGGCGCCAGAACCAACCACGGTCCTACTAGTGGTCGACCCCTCTTGGACAGCACCACGGCGATAGAGGCTGCAGGGGAGACCAAGCAGCGATCCGAGCTGCCGGGGAGAGCGCGCAGTGATCGGTTGCGGTGAGAGCAAACGGCGGCCGGAGCTGCGTCGAGAGCAAGGGGATCGGAGCTACCTACGAGATCAAGTGGCGATCAGATCTCCAGGAGGGAGCCGCAGATATCAGATTTGCAGGGGAGAGCATGCGGCAACCAGCCACAGGAAAGCAAGACAAGTGTAAAGGCTCATGTAAGATTTAAAAGCCAATAATGGTTTGGTGACTGGTCGGATGGCTGAAGTTCCTCTTGCCCTGGCAGCGCGTCTCTCAGCGATCCCGAGTGCACTCGTGACAAAGAAAAGCATGGGTGTGCAGGCAAATAGTATGATTGTGAGTGCAAAGCGAGTTGCGCGGGACAGCTATGCGGGATCTGGGATGGCTTTCGGTAACCTGTCAGAACGTTTGTGGCATCTGTTTTCTCACTCTCTGGCATTGCCTTCATTTTATGTGCTCCTGGTGCGGCGGCAGTCCATAGGCCACTTCCATTTACCAAAAACTGTGGCAAACCATGTGGTTGTGAGTGTGAACCGAATCGCGTGGGGCGGTTATGGTGGAGCCTGGGATGGCTGTTGGCGATCTGTGGAAAAGGAAGCAATGGAAATTTACGAGAAGGAGGAAAGATTTTCAAATGTACGAATTGCTTCTCCCTCCAGTGACCATGTTGGTTATGTGACAGCAGCAAATTTGCCAATCCAAAGAGGCACCAAGTGTACCTCAATCGATGGAATTGCTCTTGCCCATTTTGGGAGCAGCTGAGTATCCCTTGTCGACATACCGTACTTCCTGCAGTGAGGGCCAGAAAAGCTGGGCCAAAAGAGAAAGATTCGATCATCGGACGAAGATGGACAACCAAAGAAGGCATATCATTGTAGGCATTGTGATGCACCAATCACAATCAGAGATGCTGCCCAAAACTTTGAATGCCCTGCGGTGATTCTTGCGGTTTGAATGTTCTGTTTGTCTGTGAGCTTTCTGAGGGCTGAAGTTCATAGTGAACAATCTTTGGCAAATGTGGGACACATGTATCATTTCGATTTTGTAAGAACTCTTTTGTAAAGCGAAGTCATTGGCAGCATCCAGCTGGAAAAATGCCCCTTGGGAGTAGAAACCATGTCATACTAACGCTTTTACTGAGTTGCAAAAATCCACAATACAAACAATGTACAAGCTGCCATTTTGGACTTGTCAAGCCATTCCAAGGCCAATGTTGCCAAAAAAATAGGTTGGATGCACCTCATTGCATTAAAATAGTCACCTACAACCTTGCCAATCGAACACAACCCATCAATCACAAGTCACAATCATTGTTGCCAGGGAAACCGAAACTTTCGCACACGCTTGCACACGGTTGCTCGCAGGCACAGAAAGCAAAGCTGTGACCAGATGCGTTACAGGATGAGCGCACCAACTAAACAACAATTACTGCAATACTCTTCACTTTTGTCTCCATTGTATCCATGTACATTCACCATAAAAATATGTTCACAATGTTTACTTCCCATCACCAAGAACGCCATATACCACATATTATACATTAACCGCTCCCTCTCCCTCACAAATATCAAACAATTTTATGGCTCTCTGACCAATGCGTTGGGCGATCAGTGTGTCTCAACCATCGCTTATGACATGAGACTCACCAAAAGGACACAAAGTATTTTGTCGTAATATCAAAATTACATTCCGCCATTTGGCCCCAGGCAGACAGATCCAATGCAAGTGAATTTTATTTCTTGAATACATGCACAGAAACTCATGCAACACTCGCTCCTTTGTGCCGCGCAGGTGAGTATGTATGTTTTCAAGATTCTCAGATTGAAATAGACTTCATGAGAACCTAACGATTTTGAAAGAATCAAAGTTTTAGGCTTACATACCATCTTTCCAGATTTCGTCACCAAATTTGTATTTAATGAATTTTGAAGCAGAAAAACAATCACGTCATTGATCAAATGATTCGTATATGTTAATGGAGACGAATTGAATTTCTTTGATACACCAGAGACGGGGGTGGGTAGGGGTGAGGGGGCGAGGAGGGAGGGGGGGGGGAGAAGGGGGGGAAGGGGCTTTAAGTGGCATTGCGAAGACCCCACAAACCCCTACAACACCCCCAAGAAGGAAATTGACAAAAGGGGTTCCTTTGCAGGGTAGCTCCTAGTACGACCGGCTTGCCGACTGGCGCCGGTCTGGTGCCGGTCTGCAACACATCCAATGCCTAGGGGGCGGTCAGAGGACCCCCTTTTGCCAAGCGCACCCCCGCAAGAGACCCCCTTTTGTCAAAATATCTCACAAAAGACACCCTTTCGTCATTTTCCCTTATTACTTATCAGAAAGCGACTGGATGATCAAAGGTATGAAGCGGTAAGAGGGAGGAAAGGGAGGTGTACACTGGTGAGCCAGTTTTAATCAAAGCTTAAGCGCCATGAAACGCCTGGCGCTCAATTTCAATGTTTCATTTCAATTCTATAAAACTATTGAAGCTACTTTGAATAAATATTGCAGTGTTCAATGGGATCAGGTATCGGGATCTCAACGAAAGCTGTAAGAGCCCATACAGATTCCCAATTTACATGCCGTCCTTTTCACAGCACAGCGGTGTCCACGTTTCCACAGAAGAGCTCCACTAAGCAATCTAATCGCTATTGGTGCCATCCCCAAAGGTGTTCCCGCACAGATCTTTCCAGCCACAACAGTTGTGTCAATGCTCGCAATTTTCCCTGGCATACACGTGCCTCTGTGCAGACACCTAAAGAATAACATGTTACACATGCTGGTCCAGGTAATGCTACAATTCACAGACAATATCCTCACAATCTCAAAGCAATAACCCAAACGAGGCGCACATGTCTCTCCCGTGCAAAAAACCTCCAGTGTGTCGCGCACTCAACCTTCCGTCCTCCCCCTAGCACGTTCATTGTTCCGATCCAGAAGCATTTCAACGCCGTTCGCTAGTTTTCCAACACCGCTGGGCGATTGGTTGATCGGCTTTTGAAGAATGGGAATGGTCGTATACCATTTTTTGCCGAGAACTGCATGTCCATCATCGTCCTGGCTCAGAAAAATCAGTTGGCCGTGCGGAACTGGCGTCATACAACAATTTCATTCATGCACCCCTCGACGCTGTACACCGCATCCTTGCAGGCCTTTGAAACCAACTCAATGTACTTCATCTGGAAAGTGACCTCGCTGCAGCTCACGTAGTCGCCGTCCTGCACTTCGCATGGAATCACTTCGCCGGCGCCCTGGCAGCTGCCAATGATGATGTCGCAACACGTCTGGAAATCCACTGAAGAAAGGGATTCCGTTTCTAAAACGCCTTCGTATTGACCAACAAAAGGAACATTGCAATAGTATTTGATGGCCTTGCAGGATGCATTGGCGGCCACCTGGGCCGCAGATTTCCCAAAGTCCTCGCAAGTTTTTTCCTTGATGCAGGGGCTGACGCAACCTTGCTTGCAAACATCAGTGTGGTCCTTGCACTCTGTGTCGCAGTCGATGCAGCACGTGAGGCCGTCCCAGCAATCTCCCAGTTCGCTGGCGTCAGCAGCGTGGAGAGCGCAAAGCAGGGCGATCAGACTGAGGCAAAAAAGCACCTTCGTGGTGAGGGTGGGAGCCATGGCGGCGATCGCGAGTTGTGAGCACCTGCCAACAAATTCAAGACGTGCTCACAGTGTAAAGACGGGCGGAGAGAAGCCCAGCTTATCAGCTGCATCACTTGGAAAGGATACCAATGTTTCTCAGATGGGCATCCCCAATACTATACGATGGTATGGCGGTTCTGCTAATGCGAAGAGATTGAGTTGTACAGAAACGGTCAAATTTTGGTACGATGTTGCAATGGAGAAAATGAAGTCCTATCATACGGATTGCCACGCATTTGCATTCATAGGGATTCCCATGCAGGGAAAAGGCCGTGGCAGTCCGCGCTCAGCAAAGGCATCCACGAATTTTCGAGAATTCGGTCTTCACGTCCATGTCACAAAGAAAACGTGTTCAGCGACACAAATGCTGAAACAATGCGAGTCGCAAACAGCATGGTGAATAATCGCCGGAATTTATCCCCGTCATTTAACTTCAACGTTGCGCCGTGTGTTCGTTTGGTGCTCCATACCACGGCGCGGCAGTGCAAAGAATTCTTGCGCACAGAAAACGCCAAATGCAGGCTATCAACGGTTCCCATGTGTGACGGAATTGCTCTTGCCCAGGCGATCGCTGGCATGGACACCAGACGCCATGCCCAAATCATGATCCCCGCGGTGCCGCGCCGCCAGCAGCGGCATTGGCGCGCCCGCTGCCAGGGCGCTGATGGGTGAAAGGTGCAGAAGCGCATTCCACCCCTCTTTCCCTACTACCCCACCCATCCACCCACATCCATCCCGTGCCGCAAAGGAGCTCGTGAAATGGCTGACTCGGCGCCTTTGGCAGCGCCGCCGAGGCTCCTCGATCGGCGAATCGATTTCGAAGAAATTAACGACAGCCGGCGGCACATATCAACCAGGTCTCAATTTTCTATCGCCGGCGGCGTGTCACGGGGACCAGAGGCCCTGTCTCTACCGCGCCGCCGCTGGTGGCAACTGCATCGGCCCGCTCCAGAACATCGGGCGCGCTGCTGCCCGGAGCCTAATGCCCGAGTGGTACTGGCGGCTCCGAGCACATGCGCCTATGGCTTCCCGAAAATCGTCTTTTCCGCCCCTTGTGCGTGCATCGCATCGGCTCAACCGCGCAAACATCGCTCCGCCCCGTGTGCGCTTCACAATGTGCCCCATAGGAGGTAGGCGCCCGTCGCTGGCATGAACACCACCATGGCCATTAAAGCACCTGCGGACCAGCGTTCCGGCCTGGCCGTCCCACCCGGGACGCTGGGCGTTAGATTGTCGGGCGAATTCTGGTGGGAGATCCTCACGGGGCGCAACGTCATGCACGACGTGGGGGCACGGGGTCGGTGGGATTACCTGGGCGCTGACCCTGTTCGCAAGTGGAAGTTGCGCAGACAGAGTTGTGGGTCGAACGGTGCGACCTTCCCACCGGACGGTGGCTTCCTTTCACGAGGCTTCGCCTCCGAGCTCTGCCCGTTCGCAAGCAGCACGTGGCGAAGAATATGGTGAGGCCGTAGCAGCCCAACTCTGTGGCCCCGGTTTGAAGGGACGCTGCGGGTGATTTCCAGAGGCGTGACGTGACTGGTGCGCGTGACCTGGAATCGGGTTCGCTTCTTCACGATTTGTGAATTCAAGGAAAATAGCAAATACGGTTGTGGTGCAGCCATACGTGCAGGTGGCCGGGAGAGCGTCCAGGCCACGGAGATGTCACTCGACGTGTCGCCGCGCTGAAGCTGGCCCGGGGTTCGGCACCGTGGCCGGCGTCGTTGCGCCATCAGTCGAGTTGTCTCCGCAGCTGCCATCTGAAATAGCAGACGCCGCCGATGCACTTTGCAGAATGTGCCATCCCTTGGTCCAGAGTTGCTGTGCACACGGCAAGGCATACAAGCTGGGAACAAGTTGGCTTCTCTAAAACGCTCGCGTTGAAAGTCGTGTTGGTGTACAGAACTCATGCAGAAGTTGTGTTGAAAGTGTTTATTCATGTTGAACTCAAACACTGAGCACATGGGGGTTCAACTGCAATGGAGCTGCTGACTTGAAAGTCAGTTGCAGCTACGCCAAGCGGTGCTGTCAGGGCATTACTACTCGACAAGGCGCGCATATGATCGAGAGTTATTCCTTCGATTCAAGAATCAATAGATTTGTTATTATTGTTACCCCTTGCAAGAGTGCCGTGGACAAAATGGCTTGGTCGCCTGAATTTAGGGACATGATGAATACCCTGTTTGCCACACTCACAACGCTGTTGGAGGTAGATTCTGCTAAAGTAAAGTGTTAACTCTACACCGTTGGGTCCTTTTCCACATATGGTTTCAAAAAGTTTTCCAGCATTTGTATACGTCTCTCCCAAATCCCTTGCCAATTGGTAAGGAATGGCTTGGAGGGACACTCAGACCCCTTAGCCTATGTATAGCGACTTGCGCCCCCCACCCCCACCTCCCCACCACACACACACACATACAGAGTGCTTGAGGAAGACCCTTAGGCCTTCCAACTTATTGACAATAGTGTTATTGTAGCTCTGGAGTGATTGTGGGAAGCAACCAAGCCTTCCAGCTTGTGGAGAACGAATTAGCATAAACAAAAGTAATAGTGAAGTATCACTATAGGCGAAGTTTTCAGTAGCCTATAGGCACTGAGGGCTGGCAGAGTGACCATTGACCATATAGAAGAGTAACAACATGAGAACACTTGGATTTTCGATAGGAATCAACCAGAGAGAAATTAGTGTGGAGTGTAGTGAAAAAGGGGAAAAAGGAGAAATTAAATACAGGGGGGACAGCTTGGGAGTAATAGAATGAATGATAAGGGAGTTTGGGGTCTATGCCATAAGGGGCCAAACTTTCTAATCACCGGATGAAGCAATAGGCGATAACAATACATGAGGTTGATAGAAAGTATAAATGCACGAGAGAAAGATTTCTTATTTGGGAAAGGAAAAGGAGTTTTTTAAGCTTTATACCTTATTAGCTTTATGGGCTAATAAAAAAAAGTGTCAAGTCCTCTTTAGAGTTATGTGGTGGCGCTAAGTTAAGGTCTTTCACTTAGAATCAGTTAGACCTGAAGAATTGGATAATGGACAATATCTAATATTTTATGAATTATCCAATGGGGGTTGAGCTATTGAGGATACGGATATCATGAGTAGACACCATTTAGACTCTGAGGCAACTTGAGCTTGCCAGCTATAGTAGACAATGACGTCCTTTTGTAACTCAAGGTCAGCAATTAGGTAAAAGCTCTAGTATGTATAACTAAAAGATGACCGTATGCTTTGCCCAAAGTATTGCACAACACAGGTGTGCTTATGATTGGATGAGGATCTGTGCCTAAAATGGTATATGGATGGATTGCAAGGATATTCTCCTAATTTAATGGGTCTTCTTCATTCCTCATATTCTTATTATGGAACATTATCATCATTATGTTCAGTAACTCAATATTGAGTGATTCAATTTGAGTCAGATAAAATGAAGATGCCACCTCTATTTATTATGGTTAAGGGGGAGAGAGGGTTGGACATAAGTGTGATCCAGAGATATACAGGGATAGCATTTTTGAATCTGCATTCAAATGTTTTAGGGGGGATCTTGATACTAAGGCATGCTGGGTATTTGGGTAATACATATAAAATATTCTTTCATTTTTATAGAAATTTCCTATGCCAAATCACTTTGGGATCAGGTATCGGGATCTCAACGAAAGCTGTAAGAGCCCATACAGATTCCCAATTTACATTCCGTCCTTTTCACAGCACAGCAGTGTCCACGTTGCCACAGCAAAGCCCCGCTAAGCAATCTAATCGCTATTGGTGCCATCCCCAAAGGTGTTCCCTCACAGATCTTTCCAGCCACAACAGTTGTGTCAATGCTCGCAATTTTCCCTGGCATACACGTGCCTCTGTTCAGACACCTAAAGAATAACATTTTACACATGCTGGTCCAGGTTATGCTACAATTCACAGATAATATCCTCACAATCCCAAGGCAACAACCCAAACGAGGCGCACATGTCTCTCCCGTGCAAAAAACCTCCAGTGTGTCGCGCACTCAACCTTCCGTCCTCCCCCTAGCACGTTCATTGTTCCGATCCAGAAGCATTTCAACGCCGTTCGCTAGTTTTCCAACACCGCTGGGCGATTGGTTGATCGGCTTTTGAAGAATGGGAATGGTCGTCTACCATTTTTTGCCGAGCACTGCATATCCATCATCGTCCTGGCTCAGAAAAATCAGTTGGCCGTGCGGAACTGGCGTCATACAACAATTTCATCCATGCACCCCTCGACGCTGTACACCGCATCCTTGCAGGCCTTTGAAACCAACTCAATATACCTCATCTGGAATTCTACCACGCCGCAGTCCACGTAGTCGCCATCCTGCACTTCGCATGGAACCACTTCGCCGGCGCCCTGGCAGCTGCCAATGATGATGTCGCAACATGTCTGGAAATCCACTGATGAAAGGGACTCCGTTTCTAAAACACCTTCGTATTGACCAACAAAAGGAACATTGCAATAGGATTTGGTGGCCTTGCAGGATGCATTGGCGACCACCTGAGCCGCAGATTTCCCAAGGTCCTCGCAAGTTTTTTCTTCGATGCAGGGGCTGACGCAATTTTGCTTGCAAACATCAGTGTAGCCCTTGCACACCGTGTCGCAGTCGATGCAGCACGTGTGGCCGTCCCAGCAATCTCCCAGTTCGCTGGCGTCGGTAGCGCAGGGAGCGCACAGCAGGGCGATAAGACTGAGGCAAAAAAGCACCTTCGTGGTGAGGGTGGGAGCCATGGCGGCGATCGCGAGTTGTGAGCTCCTGCCAACAAATTCAAGACGTGCTCACAGTGTAAAGACGGGCGGAGAGAAGCCCAGCTCATCAGCTGCATCATTTGGAAAGGATACCAACGTTTCTCAGATGGGCATCCCCAATACTATATGATGGTATGGCGGTTCTGCTAATGCGAAGAGCTTGAGTTGTACAGAAACGGTCAAATTTTGGTACGATGTTGCAATGGAGAAAATGAAGTCCTATCATGCGGATTGCCATGCATTTGCATTCATAGGGATTCCCATGCAGGGAAAAGGCCGTGGCAGTCCGCGCTCAGCAAAGGCATCCACGAATTTTCGAGAATTCGGTCTTCACGTCCATGTCACAAAGAAAACGTTTTCAGCGACACAAATGCTGAAACAATGCCGAGTCGCAAACAGCATGGTGAATAATCGCCGGAATTTATCCCCGTCATTCAACTTCAACGTTGCGCTGTGTGTTCGTTTGACGCTCCATACCACGGCGCGACAGTGCAAAGAATGCTTGCGCACAGAAAACGCCAGATGCAGGCGATCAACGGTTCCCATGTGTGACGGAAATGCTCTTGGCCTGGCGATCGCTGGCATGGACACCAGACGCCACGCCCAAATCATGATCCCCGCGGTGCCGCGCCGCCAGCAGCGGCATTGACACCCCCGCTGGCAGGACGCTGATGGGTGAAAGGTGCAGAAGCACATTCCACCCCACTTTTCCCTACTACCCCACCCATCCACCCACATCCACCCCGTGCCGGAAAGGAACTCGTGAAATGGCTGACTCGGCGCCTTTGGCAGCGCCGCCGAGGCTCCTCGATCGGCGAATCGATTTCGAAGAAATTAACGACAGCCGGCGGCACATATCAACCAGGTCTCAATTTTCTATCGCCGGCGGCGTGTCGTGGGGACCAGAAGCCCTGTTTCTACCGCGCCGCCGCTGGTGGCAACTGCATCGGCCCGCTCCAGAACATCGGGCGCGCTGCTGCCCGGAGCCTAATGCCCGAGTGGTACTGGCGGCTCTGAGCACATGAGCCTATGGCTTCCCGAAAATCGCCTTTTCCGCCCCCTGTGCTTGCATCGCATCGGCTCTCAACCGCGCAAACATAGCTCCGCCCGGTGTGCGCTTCACAAGGTGCCCCCATAGGAGGTAGGCGCCCGTCGCTGGCATGAACACCACCATGGCCATTAGAGCACCTGCGGACCAGCGTTCCGGCCTCGCCGTCCCACGCGGGACGCTGGGCGCAAGATTGTCGGGCGAATTCTGGTGGGAGATCCTCACGGGACGCAACGTCAAGCACGACGTGCGGGCACGGGGTCGGTGGGATTACCTGGGCGCTGACCCTGTTCGCAAGTGGAAGTTGCTCAGACAGAGTTGTGGGTCGCACATTGCGACCTTTCCAGCGGACGGTGGCTCCCTTTCGTGAGGCTTCGCCTCCGAGCATTGCCCGTTCGCAAGCAGCACGTAGCGAAGAATATGGTGAGGCCATAGCGGTCCAACTCTGTGGCCCCGGTTTGACGGGACGCTGCGGGTGATTTCCAGAGGCGTGACGTGACTGGTGCGCGTCAGCTGGAACCGGGTTCGCTTCTTCACGATTTGTGAAATTCAAGGAAAATAACGAATACGGTTGTGGTGCAGCCATACGTGCAGGTCGCGGGGAGAGCGTCCAGGCCACGGAGATGTCACTCGACGTGTCGTCGCGCTGAGGCTGGCTCGGGGTTCGGCACCGTGGCCGGCGTCGTTGCGCCGTCAGCCGAGGTGTCTCCGCAGCTGCCACCTGAACAGCAGACGCCGCCGACGCACTTGGCAGAATGTGCCATCCCTTGGTCCAGAGTTGCTGTGCACACGGCACGGCATACAAGCTGGTAGCAAGTTGGCTTCTGTAAAACGCACGCGCTGAAAGGCGTGTTGGTGTACAGAACTCATGAAGAAGTTGCGTTGAAAGTGCTTACCCTTGTTGAATCCAAACACTGAGCACATAATGGTTCAATTGCAATGGTGTTGCTGACTTGAAAGTCAGTTGCAGCTCCGCCAAGTGGTGCTGCCAGGGCATTACTACTCGACAAGGCGCGCATATGATCGAGAGTTATTCCTTCGATTCAACATGCAGGAAGTTGAAGTTGATTTGTTATTATTGTTCACCCCCTGCAAAAGTGCCGTGGACAAAATGGCATGGTCGCCTGAGTTTAGGGACATGGTGAATATACCCTGTTGCCACATTCACAACGCTGTTGGAGGTAGATTCTGCTAAAGGAAAGTGCTAACTCTACACCGTTGGGTTCTTTTCCACATATGGTTTCAGAAAGTTTTCCAGCATTTGGATAGCCTCTCACTCTAACCATTCGTTTGGGGATGAAACGCTATATTGAACCGTAGATCCGTTCCTAGCAACTCGAATAAGCTTCTCCAAACTTGCTAGTCAAGCGAGGATCTTGTTCAAAAACGATTATTTCTAGAATATCATAAAAATGGAAGACATGGACTACGAATATTTTGGCATATTCCTCGGCTATCAATTTTTTGTACAAGGGGCAAAGTGGACCTGTCCACAAATTATTGCAACAACAGTATAGCCATTAGACTCTGGTGAACTAGTCACGATATCTATAGTCACTTGCACCCATTTCCTTGTGGCAATGTACAAAGAGTGCAAGAGACCGGTGTTTACCCTATTATCCAACTTCATCTGTTGACACGTTGGACAACTTCTCATGGATGAAGTGGCATCTCTTCTGAGTCCATTCCAATGGAATTGCATATCCATCATGTTCAAAGTTTTGCACATACCCACGTCACCCATAGGTTAGTGGCCACTATCGGTACAATGTGAAATCCCTTCAATATCAATAGGTGCAAGGATGTAAGGACCACAATTTTCAACAAACCATGTTTCTTGATCCCAACCAACCCAACTAGACTCCAATTATTGTAGTCAATTGACACTTCTCTTTATGATAACCTTGCTGCCATTCCCACAAAACTGTCTCCAAATATGGATCTGCCTCATATGCCTCGATCCATTTGCGGCATTTCTTTTAATCCGTCTTAGTGCTCATGGTTGCCAAAGTTATTGGAATGCCCAATTCCTTCACATGGGCCTCTGTTTCCTCCGGCTCCATTGAGCTTTTCTAACTCATGCTTGGAGTAGAGGTAATAATATTGGGTTTCACGAAATGATATCTGACGATTAGGTGTATAGGTTAAAAAAAACCACCAATTCTATACCTGGGTTAGCACTTGCTGATCAATAAGGCGGTCTAAAGTTTGGCAGTATGTAATAATAGTAGTTGGTGTGATTTCTTAATGTTGTTTATATTTCCATAATTATATTGAAGTAATAAATAGTTGGGATGTGTAACTTCAGGTTAGAGTGGGTTAGGTGTGTTTTTCTCTTGGTTACTTGGGGACATTGGGATATTCTAGATTATTTAGGTGTTCGGCAAAAAACATTGCCTTTGGAGTAGGGATGGCACCCTGGTACAGGATAGTTGGGTTCCCGAGCTGGGTACTGGCTTTCTTGTACCATCCTACCCTGGTACCCGCCAACCCTTGTAGGGGGCAGGCGAGTACGAGTATGTACCTAGATGTAGGTGGGTACCGTCAGGTACCCATACTATCTGGGCACTACCAAACCCTAGGTCCGGGTATGACCCCGGGTACCGAGCAATTGACTAATAGTCATTTGGTGCATTGCTTCGCATTGCATTGGCCTCCGCAAAGGTCACCCATATCCACATTGTGTGTGGCTGCGTCTATGACAAAATGGCAAGATTGGGAGGCCGAATGTTGGTTCCCACTTCCTCTGCTTTGCTACCACTCGTGGCCACTGATTGTTACCATTCATGGATGCACTAATTGGTATCCCTAACTAGCATCAATCGGCACCCACGAGGGGCGGATGCCAAAAGGTCAACTGTGACGCCCAGCTCTTGCACACAAAACATGCTATAGGTTAGGTGAACTACTCCACTAGTGGGAGGCTGAGAATTGAACAGCCTTTCGTGCAAAATGTTGGTAAGGTCCGAAAGGGTGCACTTGTGCGCAACATCGCAATTATGTGTTTTTTGGGCAAAACGGTTGTGCTCGATATTGGCCGTCAAAAAATAAGGAGATTTGTGCACAACATCGCCACGAATGCGAATTTTGCTTGTGTGCAAAATGCATGTTTTGTTGTTTTCCATGACCCCCTTACCGACATTTTGCACGAAAGGTTGTTATTGGCTCCCACTCCCGCCCTTTTGCTCCTTATGGCCACTTGTAAAGGGCGTTGTCCCCTTAGGCCAGTCGGTAAATGGCCCACTTTGCCCCATTCGACTCGAGGACTAGTCAGGTCAGATTGGAGCTAGTTACTTTGATTACAAACTAGTTAGGCATGATTGTATTTATACCTGCCTGCCAAGGTATCCCAAGGGTCATGCCAGAAATAGGATGAGTCATCCTATTTCTGGCATAACCGCCACATTTCGGTTCGTAATTTTTTCGTCCCTTGTTCTCCCGTCACCGACCTGTTGGTCCCCAAGGCCCATTGGCCTTTATCCCATCAAACCTGCCCCATTTAGGCCCCAAGAACCACTTCGCCCTGAGCCAAGCGTGTCTGAGTAACACGGGGCGCGTTATCCAGATAAATTATGTCAAATTTTTGTGATTCACTCTTACACCACCGACTGGTACCACCCACAATTGCCTTGGTTGGCACCTGCAAGTGGTATCCCCTCCCACAAGCAGTGAATACCAGGGGTGAATTGCATCATGCGTGAGGGCAAAGCATGGGCACAAAACATACCACAAAATGGCAAGAGAGGGAGGCCAAAGGTCACCTGCCACTCCAACCACTTTCGCCCCTCATGGTCACCGAATGGTGCCATCGTGGGTGCCTTGATTGGCACCCATGAGTGGTATCAATTAGTACACCCAAGAAGCCAACGTGGGTACCACGCTTTGCCATGCAAAAGTGAAGATATATCGTAGATCTTATACCTCCCCCGCCCCTCTTGGGAAGGCGTGATACCCCGCCCTTTTGCAAATGCACTGTTCATCCCTCCATGAAGCACCATATTTGTGGAAAAGGACAGGCGCCACCACCTCCATCTGCAAACTTTGCACTGCTTGCAATATCATCATCATGGACTCTGTTAGACAAAAGCCGGGTAAGTATACGGCAAACCGGTTCCCATACCCAGGTATATACGTGGACCCAGTTACTGGTTATACCTGAGTATTTGGTTAGTTGTGATTACCTATGTATCGAATGTACCTTGGTTACCCAGGTATACTTGGGTACCCAAGTTCTGGAAACTCAAGGTACCTAAATATGTTTTTCTTAGCCTAGGTACCATCCCTATTTCGGAGTTTCTTAGTGTACTTAGAGTTATTGGGATTTGCATTCATGTGTTTTCTTGGAGATTCAATGGGTCCACCAAACTAATATAACAATTACACAATGATTGTGTGGTGTTGATATAACAATTGTATTGCCTATTTGTAATTGAACTTTAGCCATTCTGCCATACTCGCCCACGGCGTAGAACTTGGGCGTGCGCCCTGTGGTGTCACTTCCTCGGGTGCCTGTGGGGTGGCAAAGCATTTGGTTTTGTAGCGGGCCCTTGTTGGGCCCTTGCATCGTTCGACCCCACCCTATGGGAGCTGATCGAGGGCATTGAGAGGAAGTCAATAGATGCCATTGGAAAGACATCACCACTGTAAAGCAACCGGGCCCCAGCAACTAGTCATCTAGTGATATTAAAGCTGGTGGAGGCACTGTGCACTGCATCGGTTGCATTGGCACCCTACAAAACGGTTGCAATCGCAGGGTCAGCATATTGTAGCTAGGATGGAGAGGTGGGCTATGGAAAGCGGTGAAAGTGCAATACCCGGGCACAAGATCTGAACCATAGGAGCTCCGCGTTTAGAATGGCCCGCACTTTGGTTGGCTAAAGGCATATTTTTGGAAAACATTGCTATGGGAGAGAGCTAGCTATAATGGGCAAGGATATGTGAGAGCTAAAGGAGCAAGCACGGTGAATGAAAAGTGCTAGAGGGGTAGCATAACACCGCAAGGCGGGCCATGTGTATTGCACTCCATGCCTGGTAAGTGTTCAAAGTTGTTGGTGATGCAAAAGCAAGAGGATCTGGCTAGTGGGGCGGCTACTGAAGGTGAGGGAATGCACGTAGCCAGAAGCCAACAATGCAACCAACGGAGGTGAGTGAGATGGCACCGTGCCACAAGGCAGGCATCATGGAAGCGGCCTGTCAGTGGACATAGTTGCCAGTGGTGCAAAGACCGGATGAGTCGGCTATTTTGGGTTGTTTGCTTGGTTGGGAGAAAAACACCAAAAAGGTGGGGCTAATGCTATGTTCATAGGCTATCGTTCATGTCGATGAACATAGGCGATGCATTAGTGTTGCGGGATTGCACAGCACATCCAATGCAGCTGATAGGTCCACGCCAATAAGCAAGGTGCCCTCAACCCTTGTATGCTTGTGAATCCAGTGCCCCACTGAGTGAGGGGCCATCAAGGTTGGTGAGGGGTAGGGACGGAGAGTGACGAGCCTGGCAAGTTGGGAATTGCCAGGAGGGGTACGACATCTTGGAGGAGGCTTAGTGAGTTAGCCGGGGTGGTCGATAGTGCGGGCCACCCCATTATATGAAAATCCTATTCTTGGAGGGGCTATCACATAACAACCCCAGTCAGGAGAAACTACCAAGTATATTATGTGATTGGGAGAGTGATGAAACCCCTTGGCCAGGAACTGCACCTGGTGGACAACACTTGTATCCTGGAGGGAGGTTTTTCAAGGCCAAAGTAAACCGTGTTGGGTATTGAGAACCCCAAGAGGCAAATGTGGACTCCTAAGGAGGAGAGTAGAAGGAATAATTATACTTTCTTAATTGATTACGTCTCTCCCAAATCCCTTGCCAATTGCTAAGGAATGGCTTGGGGAGACACTCAGACCCCCTAGCCAATGGACAACGACTTTGCACCCCCCCACCCCCGCCCCACCCCTAGAGTGTTTGAGAAAAGCCCTTAAGGCTCTCAATTTGTGGGCAATAGTGTCATTGTAGATTTGGAGTGATTGTGGGAAGCAGCCAAGCCTCCCAGCTTGTGGAGAGTGAATCGGCTTTTTGTCTTGCCGAGCGGAGCTCAGCCCATGGCCAAAGTCGTGGAGGCCATATGCGGAGCGAAGCAGAACGACTTCACGTAAGGGCCGAGTGTAGCGAGGCCTTTAGCTCGGAAGATGGATCTGGCCAAAATGGAGAACTTTAATGAATTTGATGACTTTGGTCGCCACATGTAAGAGCACTTGGCGGTGGTGCCAATTGTAGCGATCAATTGTTCTAGAGCCTCCCTGCCTCCTCGAGTGCAACAGCCGTGCACCTCGGATAGGAACACATAGAGCGGCCGTCATCCATGAGCTAGAGAGAGCCCGGGATATGCCGTCTGGCTGAGGACGACCACGCTTCCACTAGAGAGGCCCTTGCATGTAGGTCAGGGTATCTGGAAGTGGCCAAGAGGGGACCGCGCCAACACGGTCGTTGTTCTATTAGGATAGTTACAATAAGTGATGGGGACCTGATTACTGTAGGGGTAACCACGTTTGGTATACTAAACAAGAGCTTGGACTTATAGTTTGAAGTTGCACCAGCCGGTCGATTATTATAAAACTTATGTCAAAGCCAGGGGCATTGTTTGATGCATTTTGGGAGTGACATTTAATTATTTTTTTATTTCTCCACATTTTGCTTTTGTATTTAAAGATAACCACTACCTTTTGGGTTATAGTATTGCCATAACTTATTGATGTTGTTTATATGTCCAAAGGTCACAATAGATAAATAAGACGTAGCTTTAGGTTGGGGTGGGTTATGTGTGTTTTTCTCTTAATTCCCTGGGGATATTGAGCTATTCTGAATTATTTGGGTGCTCAGCAGTTTGTATTACCTTTTGAGTGTTCTAAATATACTTAGGGTTATTGGGATTTGTATTCATGTGATACGAAAAGACCATGGGTGTGGGGTTCCTGCCCTCTTTGAGCCGCGGACCCGCCTCGCCGGGCACCTAGGTCCTTACGGGGACCTAGGCGGGACCACCCCTCCTACTCCCATATCCATATAAGTATAATGGTTATGATAGGATAAGGAATATAATACGATCTTGGGCAGGGCGTCCCCCACACCAAGGGCCAGTAGTAGGGCGTCCCCCACATCAGGCCAGTGCGCGTAACATTCATCCCCCTCAGGGAGGTGGGGCGTCCTCGTCCCAATATGTGGATATGGGAGCAGAAACTTTATGTGTATGTGAATAGAACTGGCTATGCGATTTGCCACATGCCCAGTTGTGAAACACTACACAGTGAAGGATGAAGAGAAAGAGTGGTTGTTTTTACATGACCTCCCGGTCTGCACAACCCTCATTAAAACTCTTCCTCAGCCACATGGCTGGAATGTTCGACCTCCTGGCCTATGGTCTGCGACCCCGAGAGTGGGAACCACCAAATGCCCATGCCGGTGTGCGTCGGCTCGGTGCGTGACCTCGTCCTCGCCCACGGCCACGCCCACGCCCAGCTCCACGAGAGGCTGGCACGAGTGGTTCGTCAATGTCTAGTCTTTCTCCATTCAAGATCGCAACGGACATGGCGTTCATGTGTCCGAATTGCGTCTTGGCACTAGAGTGGCCCCATCTGTCCGTCCCCAACAGAATTTGTTTGGCTCCGTTAAAATTCTGTACAATCAACAGAATTTATGAGGGAGCCACAGAGAAAAAAAGCGTTTTACAGAAACGGGTAGGGCCATACTGACGTCAGCATAGACAACTACAGAAATCCACACAGCCTTACAGAATGAAACCAAGTGTTACAGAATTCGCGCCGCCGTCTACGGATGATAGGCACCCGCAACAGAACCGCTGACCGGACCACAAAGGTCGACAGAATTCCATAAAAAATCGATGGCAATCGCTGCCAGGAAGGGCCCGCACTTATGATTTATAGTATGCTGTGATGATGTGTTCTGTGTGTGTGCTGCCTCCAGCCAAGTACCGGCAGCGATCGCTACTGGGAAGGGCCCGCACTTATGATTTATAGTACGCCGTGATAATGTGTTCTGTGTGTGTGCTGCCTCCAGCCAAGTACTGGCAGCGATCGCTGCCGGGAAGGGCCCGCACTTATGATTTATAGTATGCTGGGATGATGTGTTCTGTGTGTGTGCTACCTCCAACCAAGTACCGGCAGCGATCGCTGCTGGGAAGGGCCAGCACTTATGATTTATAGTACGCCGTGATAATGTGTTCTGTGTGTGTGCTGCCTCCAGCCAAGTATGGCAGCGATTCGATACGCCTCTATTCGCGACAAGCTTCCAGAATCTCAAAGTCCATGACGGATGGCAACGGAATGCCAGGAAAGGCAACGGAAAAAAACATCTTTACAGAAATTGGTGGCTGCAAACACCCCCTTGACGGACAGCTCCAGAGCCAAAAAACTGGAAGCTGACGTGGCATGAACGGCAACAGAAAACCGGCCCCGGCAAAACAACAGAAAAGTGACGGACGGATTTTTTGTCTTAAAAAAAAATACGGACAGAAAATAACAGAAAAAAAGCTGAGCGGCCACGTCTACTTGGCACGGGGAGCGGTGCACCCAGCGTTCTTCTGGGCCCATCTCAGGAGAACCTGTCAAAGCATAGTCACACATGAGCATTTCTCAGTTTGTACATCCCGTACTTTCATGCAGTTTGCATTCGCATCATAGGTGTTCTACCATTTTCAAATGCTTGAACCACTTCCTGTGCATTTGCAACTGACTTTGCTGATTCCCAGCTGTTATGCTCATGTCCATACCCCAGCCATTTGACAAGGTACTCAACATAGTTTTTGCGTCTCCCACGCTTTTTAACCCTTTTGTCAAGGATACGCTCAACCTCATACTCCAGTTCACCTTCGATCTCGATAGGTACTGGGGGTGGCTGTACTCTGCCACTTGCCTTGTAAGGCTTGATTTTCGATACATGAAATACTGGATGTATCCTATGCATGCTTTCCGGGAGTTCTAGTCGATATGCAACAGAACCTATCCGGTCGAGGATGGTGAAGGGCCCAATCCACCTCGGTAATAGTTTTCGAGTTCCAGGGTGCTTGAGGGTAATATGTTGTGTCGAAAAGAGGACGTCATCTCCTTTATTAAACAACACATCCCTCCGATGGCGGTCAGCATGCTTCGACTGCCTATCTCGTGCTTTTTCCAAGCACGCCCTGGCCTCTCTCAGCGCTGTTTGGACACGGTGATCAAATCGTGTCACTGCTGGTAATCCCTCCACGAGGGGTGTACCAGACTGCCTCAAGTAAGGCTGCTGTGCCCTTTCAATGGCCACTGCCAAGCCGCGGGCATTCGGATTGTCATAGCCTTTTAAAGGCTTCCGAATTTGCACACCAAGAGCTAAGGGACTCCTTGGGTGCCTCCCGTAATTCAGATAGAACGGGGTCTCTTGGGTGGAACTGTTTTTCGAGTTGTTCATTGCAAACTCGGCCATGGCTAACAGTTCATCCCACGCGTCATGGTCAGAACGCGTATAGCTGCATAAGTAGTCCTAACAAGCTTTCGTGCAAAATGTCGGTAAGGGGGCCATAAAAAACAACAAAACGTGCATTTTGCGCACTAGCAAAATGCAAGAAAAATGCCATAACAACAGGGATGCACACAAACGTGCCATTTTTCGGGGCAGCACACGCGGGAGGAAACCACAATGTTGTGCACAAAAAGAATTAGTTTAAAGCCGGTCGGGGACGCCTGCAACCAACCACACTCAATGCATGCGACCCACAGGCTGTGGGTCCAGCATAGCTTCGCACTAACAATTACAATTGGCGATGCACACTATGGAAATTACAAGCCGTTAGTTATAGAAATGGCCCCTCCCTTGTCTAGCACATTTCATCCCAACGCTCCAGCTCCGCCTGGAGACGCCGTTTGTACTGGGGGTGGATGCACCCCCTCCCAACCCCATTGGCCTCCAACCAAACATCGCAAATGACGTTGTCGGAGGACACCTCCCCCTGTATTTGCCGCCCTTCCACCCAGCGCCCATTCAGCTGGGCATCGTCCGCGGCGTCAAAAAGGAGGGTCCCCAAGTTGTAGGGGGGTCGGGGCTGGAACTCGCTCTCATAGTACGCGACTGTGAATACTTTCTTCACCGCTGAATCACACCCCTCCGCGGCCCTGGCCCCCTTGACAAGGGCAATGTCGAAGCGCCGGCCCCATTCCTTGGCATCGGCGTCGGACATGGCGATGGCCACCTGGTGGCCGGCTGCTATGTCTCGCGCGGCGTCAAAGGGGACATACTCTCTGTCGTTTGGGAGAGCGGAGAGGTGTCCAAATAGCAGGGGGCGCTCCCCGGGCACCGGGCCAATGTCCCTGCGGGCGACACCGCCAGTGTGATGGTGAGGCAACCACGGGGAGGGGGGGGGGGCAAGCAAGTGGAATCACCGCGGGCGGACGGGATGTTGCACACGGCGGCGCGCGTACCTTGCGACGGGTGGAGCGGGGGCGTTGGAGGCACTGCTGGGCGCAGTGGAGGGGGTGGCCAGCGCGGCGGGTGACAAGCTGTCCAGCCGAAGTGCGGCCCCCTCGTCGATGGCGAACGTGGGTCTGCCACTCCCGTCGAGAGGGAATGTGCGCTCGTGGGAGGCAATGAAGCCCTCCCACCATCGCACGGCTCTGGCCATCCGGTGGAGCTTGCGCCGTTTGATGTCCTCCGCGGCGGCGGGGTCCCCACACACGTCAAGTTGGCGCCTCCACCTGCCAATCTTCCCGATGACCCTCTTCTTGACGTCCTCGAAGTCCTGAAGTGCTGCCCTTGGCTCCCAGCGGAGGTCGGCAAACCTCGGGGCGGGTTTCCCCGGGACGAACACCGGCCATCCCCGGCCGTCGGGCGTGCCCACCCACGGGCTGTCCTCCCTGTCGTGTTCGCGGGCGAACACGACGGGCTCCCCCCCCTCCAGGACGAACTTAAAGGAGTGGAAGCACCTGCCCAAAGGATCGCACACAGCAATGAAGCACTGTGGAGCCGGGGAGGCGTCATTGCGGCGAGCGCCGTCCGCCGGCGGACCAGGCGGCAGGCGGCACACCGGCATATACCTGGGGTGTACCCCTAAAACGCTGTCAGAAACGGCGCGGGTTTGCGCGCGTCGTGCGCGCGAACCTTAGTTGCCTGCCAGCAAACTTGGGAAGGCAGCGGACACAAACCACACCCTTGACTAGGAGAAGGGAGGGACCGTGTGGAGGACACGTCCAAGGGTAGGCGCACAGGTCCTCCCTAGCAGGCAAGTCGCTCATTGCCCACGAGTAGTGGCGAGGAGGACACGGCGACAGGGTGAAGCCGCTGCTTGCAATCAAGGCTGTGGGTGGCAAGCCGGGAAGAAAGTGACGCCGCACGAGCTGGATCGGGGCTGTGGAAGGAAGCGAGGCGCACGTCGAGGCAGCAACTCCGCATTCGCGCGCGCGGCGCGCGCAGGCGCATGCCAGTCCCGCACACAACAAGAGCGGACAGCAGAGGTCGCCCGAGCCGGCCACTGCGAGCGCACCTTTTGTTGTCCCGTCCCGTTCCGAGGCCTCTGAAGGTGTGCATACGGACGCCCGCATCCCCGTCCTCGCCGTCCTCCTCCTCCTCCTCGACGCCCCGCCGGCGGTCGCGCTTGTACCTCAAGAGGCGCCGGAAGTCGGCAACGCGGTCCACCCGCGTGTTCACCTTCCACGAGCTCCCCACACTCGCGTGCTCCCCCCACGCCCGGTGCGCCACGCCCATCAGGTCCTCCAAGCAGAGCGCCCCCTCGCGGTTGATGGCGGAGGCAACGAGACTGAACGTGGCGTCTATCTCCTGGTGCGTGTGGCCTACAGGCAAGAAGAAGACGCGCACCTCCCTGAACACCCCCTCCCCAACCAGCATGGCGCAGAACCCGAGGAGGTAATGGTTCTTATTGTCCTTCGCCGTGTTGTCCATCTGCAGGTGCAGCACGGGGGGCAGGCCGGGCCGGGGGGGCAGGAGACCCGGGGCGGCGGCGTCGCAGCGGGCCACGTCTCTGATCATCTTGCAGAGGCACGTAAGCGTGAGGTTGCTGGACGCCGCCCATTCCGGGAATGACCAGAAGCCCCACCATCCGTGGCCGTACGCGATCCCGCCCATCAGCTTGGTGGTCAGGGGCAGGCCCACCTCGTCCGCCTTGCTTTTGGCCATTTCGCGCGGGATCGCCGTTTTGGCCTGGTCCATGCCGTCGATATTCAGGTACAGGACCTCCTCGGGGTGGTCCAGGGCGTGCCGCCTCCTTTCTTCCATCGCCCTCCTCGCCGCGGCCACGTACGCCTCGTGCTTGTGGAGTATTCGCAGGGCGGCGTCCCTGGCCGGCCCCGTGGCGAGGTTGGTGGTCTCCCTCAGCCTCACGCACGTGTCGCACTTGGCGAAGGGCTGGTGCCGGTACGTGCGCACCTGGGGACGGCAACCACAGAAAAATCGGGCTAGGGCTCGTCGTCAGCACACTGGCACAGACGCTCCCAGCCAAACGTGCCTGGAGTGTCTGGAAGACGAGGGGGAGGGCCTGGGGCCGCGGGCCGCCGCTTACCTGGAAGTGGCGTTGAAGCCACGTCCTGCGGAAGGTGGTGTAGGAGACGGGCTGCTGGGGGGGCTGGCGGGCGGCTGTCGCGCGGCGGTAGTACTCGTAGACGGACTGCAGGGTGGAGAACAGCCCCGCCGGCAGGAACTCCTTGGCCTTGACCTCCCCGGTGCGCCGGTCCCTGACCGTGCGGTCGGGGAAGGGCTGGGCGAGGCGGCCGACGAGGTCCCGCAGCCAGTCGGCGCAGTCGTACCTCCCCTTCCCGTGGCGGTGGGTCCTCCAGTTTCCGTGGTGGCGCACCTTCGGCACAACCCCGCTCCGACCCCGCCCCTGCGCGGTCTTCCGGTACACGGTGTCGGCGCAGACGCCGTGCCACAAGGCGAACGCCTTGATGCACACAACCTTGCCCCTAACCCTCCACTCATACCGCTGGCGACGGGGCACGGCGGGGACGCCGTCTCCACCTGGCCCCACTGCGGAGGCGTCTCCCACCCGGCAGCGCGAGATGTCCGCCCGGAGGTCGGCGTCCGCCTCGTCGAACCGACGAATCGCCCGCACGACCTTCCTGGCCACCAGCTCGTCGGCCGTGAAGAGTTGGTGGCAATGGCGGTGGCAGCACTGCGTGGGGACGCCCGAGGCAAGGGCGTCGGTGACGGCCCTCTCCATTTTCTCGAGCCTTCTCCTCTTCGCCGGCTTGGGCGAGTCTTCGGCGAGGTCGCGCCTGCCCCCCTGGCCATCCCCGCAGGTCGACCTTCGCTTCCTGGGGGACGTCATCTCCTCGAAGCGGTCGTGCATCATCTCGACGGTCTCCTCTCGCACGCGGCTGGACGAGGCGCCGGACGCTGGCGTGGTGAGGTGCGAGAGGTACGAAGCCGGGATGTCGCGCGACGCGGAACTGCTGCCACTTCGCGGCGTGGCGCTGCTTGAAATGGACGAGGTCGCTAACTCCATCACGCACGCGGGTCCTGGACGATGGACAAAGAGCGCGGTGTCACTAATTGAACCCGGCGAGTTTGTCGGGGATCCGGTCAGTGGAGAAGGTGTGCCGCTCGCGAACTCGGGGGAAGCGCGGGCCCCCTGGGCAATCGTCAGCTGGAGAAGGGAACAGCGCCGCGCCGACGCCCTTAAAGGTTTGCGCGCGCCGCGCGCGCAAACACCGATCAGCAACACGCAGACTTTGATCATGAAGTGGACCGCTCGAACCAGTTTGCACGAACCATTGTGCCTGCCCGATGACATTGTCGCATCAGGCGAAGGGTCTTTTGGAGCTGCGTTTGCGTGCGTCGCGCGCGCAAATTGCAAGGCCCCCGACCTTGCGGGTGGACCGCGACGCAGGTGCGTTCCGCGCCACTGCCGTCCGTTCACAACCATGTTCGGATTGGCGGCAGTCTGCGAGCGCTGTCGGCCGTGCGTTTTGCGCCGACGGCGTCCGTGCTCGACTGGCATGGGGAGGAGACTCTTGCACGCGTAGCACGCGCGAAGGGGGGCTCGCTCCGCATCACGGGCGTCTATGCACGTCGGCGCGAGCTCGTGCCCCACGCACTCCAAGGGGAGGCAGATCCGGCGTCACATGTGGTGGGCTGCACGCGCGCGCCGCCCGCGCAAAGACACCACTGGACGAAGGGTCCACATGTGGCGGACCGCCGGGGGGACGCGCTCCGCGCTGCGGGCGTCCACGAACACTGACGCGTGCTCTTGCCGGGCATAATGGGGGCAGCAGATCCGCCGCCACATGTGGAGGCCTCTTTGCGCGCGCCGCCCGCGCGAAACACCACCGGGCGGGGACGGGGCCACATGTCACCGCACGCCGGGGCCTCCCAGGCGGGGCCCCCGAAGCTTCCCGGTGGCGCAGCCAGCCATCATAGCTGCCGACGGCGGCTGGATGCCAGATCTGGCGTGGGAAGAACGAAAACCAACCGCCGCCGGCGACGACGGCGCCCGATGGACGCGAGCGGGGCGCCAGGGGCACGGCGGCATGCGCATGGCGGCGGGGCGCACCTGGATGGCAGTGTCGATGCGGTCCCAGCGGCGCGGCGTGCTCCTCCATGTGCGGTGGGCGGGCGGCGGCACAGCGACAAATGACCACACGACAACGAATGCCGCGTATGAGGCTGTGGGAGAATCTGCCGAATCGGAATATTCGCCACGTCAGGATTCGGGCGCGTGGCCCCCACGCGCCTGGGTCCGCGTCAACCAGGGGATTGAGTGATGGGCGTGTGCCCGGCACGTGCCCGAATCCTGACGTGGCGAATATTCCGATTCGGCAGATCTGGGGATGCGGAAACTGGGCGATCTTGTCCACGGGGCCGCATTGACCCCCACCCGCATGGCCACCGCCGCCGTCGAGCCGCCCACGCCAAGCGCATTCAGGTGCGTCGCAACTGGCGCTGGCACCGCCATGCACCACGGCGCGGGGCCTCGTCGCCCTGCACGCCGCCATTTGGTTGCCTCGCCAGCTGATTGCGAAAGGAGCTTCGTTGCCAGCATTGCGGTCGTGGGACGGGGTTGGCATGCACCGCGTAACGGCCGGGCTCCCGCGCGCGTACATGGTGGACGGTTTCCATTGGAGGCGAGGTTGCTACGATGGGATGGTGTGCCGTTGATGTGCGGTCACATGTGCGCACGTTCCCGGCAGGCGCGACTGAGAGGTGCGGGGTTTGCGCGCGCCGCATGCGCAAGCGCCCCACATGTGGCGGACTTTGCCTGGAACAGGAAAGGGGACCGCCGATGAAATCATGCGTCACATGCAAGCCGCAGCCGGCCGGCGCCGTTGTTCGCAGCTGCCAGTCGACGGAGGTGGCCACATGCGACCAACCATCCACCCCGTTCATTGTCCTGCAGTGCTGCCGGCCAATGCCGCAAGCTGCACGAACACGTGGGATGTGCCCGGCGGAACGGGCCTTCGCTGTCGTTGGATAGTGGAAGAGCCAGTGCCAGCTTGCGCGCGCAGCGCGCGCAAACAGCAGGCCGACAAAGCAACAGGCTGTCTCAGAGCAAGGCAATGATGCGATGTCTCACAATTTTACAAGACTGTCTGTCTCAAATCCCCCCCCCCCGCACAGCACAGGTCCGCACTACTCCGACATCGTGGAGTGGGAGCCAGCCTCGGAGGCCTGCGTCTCTGCGACCCCGGTAGCCAACGGGGACGAGGTGGGTTTGTGGGTCCCTCTGGCAATGCAGGCATCGCCGGCGCCATGATCCCTGGCCTCG